>JBBPUA010000261.1:972-23329 GCA_038094355.1 Afroboletus lepidellus | reverse complement strand
CAACAATATCCCCTTCTGCGGTCGGTCCGACGTTCAGCAAGCTGGGGGCGGAGTAAGTGATTCACAAAAACGGTACGACTATAGGAATTGCATACTAATTGCCGTTCTTGCTCACAACATCAACAAGGGTTTGGATGATGGTCGTCCCATTCTTGTACGCTCTCACATCGGTCGCGTTGTTGATCCCGAAACTGAATGGGTCGATGCCTTCAGTTCTTTCCCATCGTCTCGTAGACAGCGATCCAGATAGCACATATTCTGGCGTATCAAAATCGGGTACCGCACCGCAACCTGTAAAAACGACAGTCCGAGGAAGGATTTGCGAAGCATGTCAGGGTACGCACGATCATTCATGGTGACCTGGTATCCATTCTCCGTCGCATGGTTGTAGAACTGCGCCGCGAATTCCAACGTGTTATTTGCGCCACCGATGTCACACCACTTTGGCAAGCGTAAACACATGGACCCGCCAACCATATAACTCACGCACCATAATCTCGGTTCCATAGTCAAGAGCGAGTGATACCATGTGGGGGTACTGCAGGTCTTGGACATAGTCAGATATTTCGAGCATTCCAGTATAGGGTTCGACTTCTGAAGGATTGAACACGTGCTGTGCGAGTCCTCCGGGCCATGTATCAAACCCGTATGGTGTATAATAGGGATTAAACCTTGGGACGTTTAATGAGCATCAAGCGCTTCTCGCGGCGTTGAAAGGGATTATCCACCATTCAGGCATCGAATAGTAGGTCCCACGGTGAATATTGGGTTTCTCAGCTTTTGCGGTGTCCATCAACTCTTTGAGGAAGTCGCGATGGGGATTGAGGTGGACGCTACTTCTATGCGTCGTGTTCTTTGTGTCAAACAAGCTGTATCCATCATGATGTTTCTGTGAAGCGCATCAGGATGGAGGATGATGATTAAAACACCCCACGAACGGTGACAAAGACAAAATATTTGGCGCCAGCCTCGTCGACTAAATCTAGCCAAGCGCTTGCATTCCAGTGTCTTGCCGTAAAGTTTGCGATAAAGTCATCGTGAACCGCATCCTAAGCAGAAAGATGGTTAGACTACAGTCCGACCCTGAACTAGATTAATTCTTACCGGTCCGTAGCTGTCGAGATGGTATCTCCAGGTTGGATTACTCGAGTCCGGTGGGTTATGTAGTTGCCAGCTAAGGTGTTATGCGCGTCAGTCAAGAAACGAAACGTCGAGGGCTCCGAGATTCACTTGTACCACTCGGCGTATGACCACGGTGGACCCTATGTGCTGTCAACAATGTGATTTACAGGTGAAGAAGTCAACCTACGTAAGCTGGAACGCTATAAAGACCCCAATGGAAGCTGGTACATGTGAGAGGTTGGCCGTCTTCAACGTCTCGTTTCTCACTCACAATATGCCATATTTTGCTTCGTTGAACTGGGAAGAGTCGATAAGGTGGCTGAACACAAGAATTAACGATACATACCCAGTTCGGCGGTTCATGCGTCGACAGGACGCTTTCATCGGCCGTCCAAATCTGTCGGAGGGGGGTAATGGACCATCCAGTCGACGTCCCAACCACGCTTCCTTTCGAATCTTTGATACGGACTGTCGCATTTCCACTTCCGTTGTCACTGAACACAAGGACATCCAAGCGTACTTGATCCGCGGGCACGAGACGGTATACTACGCCCGGTGTCGCGGTGGTCACCCCTTCTCCGGTGACCTCCACCTCGTACTTAGACTGTATCGACGTATTCGGGGAAGAGCCAAGACTTCCAGGCAAGAGATTGGCCAACGTGATTGCGACCGCTTGGGCACGTCGCCCACCAACCTCTTCCCAACGCGTGCTAAACTGAACGCTGCGAATCGAGAGCTCCGGGCCTGCCGGGGGACCAAACGAAATGACAGATGGAGTGATGGATATAGCGAAGACGTGGAGCCTGTTTAAAGCGTTCATGGTGCGGGGGAGGGTGATACTCTTCAATGGGACCCGCGAGGAAATGGAGAATGATAGTTGGTGGATTTGCGATGAATTCCAGCTCTTCGAGGCGCCAAAGTCGTCAAAATGGTAAGGGCTGATTCGGAAATGCGATCAATATGGGTTTGTGGAGACTGAAAACGAGCTCACGTGCGGATGTCGCCCCAGTTGAGGGTCGGAAATCTGTACCAATTCTTTCCCGTCACTGGGATGGGGCGTTGAAGTAAAGAAAGAGGAGGATTGGGGTGTCAGCTCACACACGAGGTCTAAGACAGAGTCGTCCGCGTAGTTGAGCTCAAACGAGTGGTCGAACTGATCTGAGGTGAACGTTCATTAACAGCCAATGACCAAGACGTGCCTACGAACGGTCGTGTCCATCTCCAGCGTACAAGAAATGAAGTTCGTGAACGTGGGCTATGCTAGGAAGCGCCACGACTTGCCCTTCAGCGATGACATTGTCGTAACCTGTGCCCCACACACTCGGGAGATCGTACTGCGGGAACAACGTCATGTTAAACAAGTGCCCAGAAAACTAGAGACCAACCGTGACGCCATTCAAATATAAAGGGCCCGTGGGGAGATGCTCCGCTGCGTACGTTGCGCCCCTCTGATCGAAATTGCCAGTGGTTCCGTCGACAGAGGCGGCTTGGTTATCGAAATGGCGCGACAGCGGGACCGGCGTCGACGGGAACGGGGCGAGAGGGAGAGGCGCGGTCCCAACTTGAAACAATGCCAGCAAGGCGCCACAGAGCGAAGGAACACCGAGCACCTTCATGGTAGCCCGCACGGGCCATTCTCCCTCCATCATAGTGCATGCCTGTCGTAGCACCTGCGCATTCGATCAGCACTACGACAGACTCTCGAGCAAAGGTGGTAACCGAGGCCACTGCGTGCATCCTCATTCTGATCGAGTTGGCGGAAGCGAACCAAAAGATTCAGGTAATAAACAGGGGTAACGGTATTGTCTAGTCAGTTCAGACCATTCAGCGCCTAGTCGAGCTTAGATGTGTTTGAGTAAAAATCTTCAGATTTGCAGCGTCCACGGATCCGGAGACGAGGGAGGAGGGAAGCAACAATTGCAAACCCTAATCGGCCACCTAACTTTGCTCCGCTCCGCGGCCGCCAATATTCGCAAACGTGACCTCCAGTGGTCGACTAGGCTCTGTGGAACGTCGACCGTCATCACGCGGCGAGATGATCCCCTGTGCTATTCTAGCCTTAGATGGAGGGACCTGACCATCGCACTAGCTTTTTTCACATGACCTGCACTCCAAGTGGACGACCAACCAATGCCTCTGAAATGTCGATCCTCAACACCCCTCTTTGTCCATGCGCTACTCGAGTCTTGATTGACCGTCGGCCCATTCATCCGCAGTTTGATGGTGTCTCCTTCTTGGATGGGAAGAACGATGCCACCTGCGCCAATCACGATCGAACCGTCCGACGATGCAATACGTCTCTAAAATCGGTACGACCCAGACGGATCTTGTGATACTTGGTGCCAGTTCTCCCGCTTGGATTAATATTCTATCAGAGCCCTTGGTCAACTGTTGTTCCATTCACCCAAGTAGTCTGATAGTATCTCGTTTGGAAGAACGATCCTTCCCACATTGGTTGACTTGTGGAACGCGACGATGCAAAATGTCCTGCACGTCGTCAAGAATCAGTAAGACCCGACGGTGGGAAGTGTGGTACCAATAATATAACCCTGCGACTCTCAGAACAGAAACTCCATCGCGGTTGCATAATTTCGGTCAAGTTATGAGACCTAGAATGCACAAGCATACCTCCATGAATCGGCCAGACTTTGTGGAATGTATCTCCCTTCTGATTGCGAAGTGTCGCATACGTCATGAACCACGACTGGTGCTGAATCGTCAGCAAGCCTGGGGTTTTGAAAAGTATAATCTGCCTTCGATCAATACGCTGTCGCTGATCCTTTTGTCCTTGTAATAAGACGCCTACAGTAGTAATACATTTTTGGTGACAGACAACTACTAGCAGGCCGATGTCTTCGAAATAGAGGCTTCTTTAGTGTTACAAATCATGGAGTGCGGCGGTGATTGCAGTTTATTTATCCACTTGTAGATTCGCTCAGAGGGTCGAAGTTATGGTTGGTGACACAGACACTGATTATAATACAAGCATAACAGTAACCTAGAGATGAGGGATATAGAGTGTCCAGGTAACAGTCTGGTGAGCAGAGCAAGGAAGTGCTCGAATGCTAGCAAGCATCAAGCCTACGAGGAGCGCTCGGGACATGACACCTAAAATGCCTAAAAGTGGCCAGAGAACATACAAAGTTCCTTCCACCATCCGGTCGTGCGCATCCCAATCCATACCAAAAGAAGAAACGACTGCTAAAAGAATGTACACAATGAAAAAGACCAACGAGCCTCCTGCCAAAACGAGCGATGCCAAACGCCAAGTAATCTTCTCTGTCTCCGTTGGAAACTCAAAGTTCCATGCGATGAGGTGGAGGGCACCAAGAATCAACCAAGTGGCAGAAAGCGAAGCAACTGCGACGATGAGGTAGTCGTCATCCCTCACCGCCTTGAGCAACTCGAACACCTTGCTAATTATAGGATGATGTTGATGTTGCGCGGCCTCCTAATCATTAGATTTATTCAGTTGCCCAGCGAAAGCAGACCTAGGAAGATACGAACATCCGCCTCGTCGCTAAGCTTGCTCGAGCAAGCTGTCAACCAGTCCGGCAAGATGGGTTCTGGTTCCCACACGTCCGGCCTTCATGAAATAACGTAGTCGGTTCAGTGTAGGTTCACAATCTGTTCGATAAAAATCTACCTACAAGGCCATTTGCCGCTTATCTTCAGCTGATGTTGACTTGGTAAGTGGGTTGGACAATGTCTCAATTTCCATTCTGGACTCTTCTCGTTTCACCTCGTGAGTCGAATAGAAAACATGTGGACACTCTGGGCGGAGTGGCTTGTCCCACCACAGGACGATTACTATCAGCGACAGAACAGCCATGCAAACTGTGTCGAGCTCAACCAGTGTGATTGCGAGACCCCTCGAGCCACGGACGATGACTTGGAGCATAAACCACATCAATTGCAGGGCGAGAATAGCTTTTCCAAGCCAATCTGACTTGCTCTTGTCCCTGATCTCCTGAACAGTAATGAGCGGATTGGTAATCTTTCTTCCTTCGCAGAGCTCCAAAAACCGAGACGAATCGATTATTTCCAAGTCACCTTGCACATTGCGGTAACGAAACCCACCCATCTCGGCAAAGAAACTGTGAGTCATCGACCATTTGTATCCCTTCACTGAAATCTATTAGACGCTTCGATCGAATAGGTAAAGATAACATACCACGAAAGTCCTTGACCTGTTTACGGACATTCCACCACTCCCGACTAGCATACGCAACCATCACCTCAGGAGCGAGAAACGACGCGAGTGCGCATAGGCCCCGGAACCAGAGAGATGCCTCCACCTTATCCCGAGGGACGTTGAAATGAATGGTGTGCCATATACAAATCAACAAGGTAAGTGCGCAGGAGCCCAAGATGCTCCATACGCTTCGGGGCGTCTCGTCGAGCGGCGGGCAATTATCAACGCTTGTGGAACTGACGGAAGCACCCTGGGCAAGTTGAACGAGACAAAGAATGGCGGACGGGACGTGAGTCATGGCCAGATGAAAGTCGACGGGGGAAGCAAAGTTAGATGGAGGTACCTGACCGTCGCGCTAGCTTTTTCCTCCCGTGGCCTGCAGGTTAAAGCGATGCAAATGATAGGGTAAGTACATAGTGGGCGGCTAGTGCCGATCAGTGATAGCGTGTGCCGATTAGCCGGGTCGGGGTTCGAATCAACGCGTTCTGCTGCAGGGTCTAATTACGTCGCATACAAGGAACGCCCAAGCAAATGCGAAACCAACCCCTTACTTAGTAAAAGTCTCGAGCCAGGGACGGTCGGACTTTGACAACCAAGGCGTTCAGCTGTTCCTGGACACCTCCACGGACGATCTGGCCTGCGATAGCTCAGACTATCAATATGACGCGCTCCAACCGCAGTAGTTCTTGCAGGGGTGACACTATTCCATCCTTAGACGACCTCCATGAAGACCCAACTCGTCAACTGAGCCGGGTTTGGCCGTAATGCAAACCAAATGGACCCATTCCCTCCTGGGCTGCACCACTCTGCTACCTTCCAGCGGTGATCCCCTCCGTCATATTGCCCGTCTTGGATGTATGCACTCATCTTTTGTTCAGCTCTGTTTAATGGAATGTCCTTTCTTTTGTCAAGATTGGCCGGCTCTGCCTACTATCAGACCTTTGGTTTATACTTGTCCAGCGTGTACACATGGTCCAACCTTATCTTCCAGCTTTACTGCACATTCACTTCAAACCAGGTATGGAGTTTCTCTCAAATGGTATCGTCTCGAAAGCTAATCCATATATCGAAGTCCTCCCCGTCTTGCGCATATTTGCATCCATGACTGCAATGATCCTTCTTGTCGTGTCTCTATGTTTCAGCACGTTGGTTCGAGCGACACCGTCATTTTTTTTCTCGTTCTCTCTCGCAACTGCCAGACAACGTCACTTGAATATGTTTCGACAAAGACAATGGTCGATGGTAAAAATGATCAAGCGGAAGAAATCGCTGCGTGCATTTTCTTTGGTGCCTCCATCGTGTTTCTTGCCATTACACTGGTGGCCTGCACGTGGTTAATGAGGCAGTCTTTCTATAAATCGACTATCGCTCCTCTAGAACAAAGCCAATGTGAAGTGGTAGATGAACGTACGGAACTCGTCCCTCACGACCGAATAGATCCTTCGACAAAGTCCCTTGTGCATGTTTTAGAAGGAACTTTGTTTTCATGTTTTCTATTTCGTATGCGTCTATAATCACATTGGTAAGTGTCTACTCCATCGGTGACAGCTTTCCCGCTGATAGTGGACAACCAGACGGTCTAACTTGCTATCATGGCCCGTGTACAGCCTGTGAATCCAGGCATCCATCCTGTGCTGTTCACCGCTTTCCACTTCTTGTTCATCAACCTGGGAGGATTTTTGGGTCAGTACAGCTGTTCGTTCCCTTGTCTAGTTGTTTGGTCTGGGAAAAAGCTCCTTGCGATGTCTCTCCTTCGGACGCTGTTCATTTCCCTAATTATTATGTGCAACATTGAATGACCTGTGACCACCCCGGGCCCTCACATCACACATTCCGATCTCCTTTTTATAATTGTAGTGCTGATGATGGGTTACACAAGCAGCTACATTGCAACGATGGCCTTACTTGCAGTGTCGTCAATTAAGCACAACCCTCAACTAAGGGGCTGCTGCGAAGACGTGGACATCGCCGTGATGCTGGGTAGTGCTTGCATGATTCTTGGTCTCGCTTCCGAGGAACTCTGCAACTTTGGTGTGCAAGCTGTGATATGAGATACTGTTGCCGATCGCTGTTATTAGATGACTTGTCCCCACTGTGGTCCATACTCAATGTAGTCTGTGATGGGTCAGAGACCTATTAATATTGTTGTTGGCAGCCTAGTATCACGTGTTGATCGAAAAACTGAGCTAGCGCGCTTTATGACCTTGTATAAATACCGTCTGCTCGGTTTACTTTTCTCTAGAACTGCCATTCCATCATCTCAATCAGCAGTCCCATCATCGCATGCACAGAACCAAGTCATTTTACATTCAAAACTTGGAATGCCGAAGCGTAAATATCGATCGTCAACACTCCATCTGGATCCATATTCCGCCCGATCCTTGGTCAGACATCACGCCGTTCGTCGACCCAAGCAGTCTAATAGCATCTTCTTCCTGGATGACAAGGCGCCGACCACGACCGATCCATTGATTGGCTTGTTGAACGTGATGATACAAAATGTCTCGGAGGTGGTCAAGAATCGATAAGACCCTGACTCTTGTATCAATAATCCGACAACTCTCAGAACACAAATGACATCATGGACACGAACAATACACACGGTCGCATAGACGCGTTCACCATCGTACTTGAGCCATCGTCCAGCTGCGAGGGGGTTGTCGCCCTCCGCAGTGGGCCCAATATCCAATGAGCTCGAAGGAAAATGAATCACAAGTGGAAGTGGCAACGGGAACATGTACTAATTCCACTCTTGCTGACAATGTCGACCAGAGTTTGGATGATGGTGGTGCCATTCTTGTACTCGATCGCATTGGTGGCATTATTAATGCCGTCACTGAACGGATCCATTTGTTTTCCACTTTCTCGAGCAAGAGACAGCGTCTGTGGATACTGTCCTCGACATGTTGAGCATGCTGGTGTAAGACTCGACTTCAGATTTGTTGAAGGCATTGTGTGCAAGCCCTCCGGGCCATAGTTTGAACCCACATGGTCGATTCAGCCTTGGATGTTTAGCACCTGTAAGTAGGGGCTCGCCTTATTTCGGTAACGAGTACTTGGGAAGTGAGTGGTAGGTCCTGCCAACATAACCATCACACCACTCCAAATTCTTCAGTAGAGAGCATCCTGATGTTGGTATTAACACACCACGATCTCAGTTCTGTAATCAACTGCGGGAGACGGAATGTGAGGGTAGTCCAGGTTTTGAATTTAGTGAGGAGGCCAGTGTAAGGTGGAGTTCAGAGCTGTTGAAGGCATTGTGTGCGAGTCTTCCAGGCTTCAGATACGCATGGTACGAAGTACGAAGTGAACCTTGAAAGGATCTATCAAGTGGTTGCCTGTGTGAGCTTCGAGGTGGACAACCTACCACTCGGCAAGTGAATAGTATGTTCTACGACGAATTTTAGGTTTTTTTTTTGGTATCGAACAAGCTACATCTGACAAGATGTTTCTGCAGATGCGTCAAGAATGGTCCCACTAATGCTGGTCCATGAACTGTGATAAAGACAAAGCATTTCGCACCAGCATCATTTATCAAATCCAGCCAGGTGCTCAACATGGTAGTTCCAGGCTCCTTGAATCCGGTGCGTTACTAATATAGAGGTACCAGCCGGTCGTAATACTAGCGAATAAGAACATAGAAATACCGGAATGAGATACTCATATCACTCTGCATAGGATGCTGGTGGTGCCTAAAGGACATATGAATGGCCTACGAGACAGCCCATGAATGCAGCAGCACCGTGGATGCCCAAGTGAATGCTAGCGTGCGTTAGTCCTCTCCCACTCACAAGATCCCATACTTTGTTCCAGTGATTAGCATTGTGTGACGTTGCAGAAACTAACATACCCAGGGTCGGCGTCTCGTTTTCGACTCGACTACCGCTACTCCCCGGACTTCCCATTGTGTCAAGCCACTCCCTAGAGCGCCATCGCTTGCTCATTGATTGTCGCCTCCTCCTTGCCGACTCGACCACCACCCCCTCCCGTCTTGTCAAGCCAGGCACAGCTGCTCCCTGGAGCGCCACTGCTCGCCCATGGCCCTCTCCCTTTGACGCGATCGCTGTCATTTACCTGCTGCCCTCTCCCTTCGATTCAAGTGCTATCACTTGCCCTGTGTTGTTACCCCCGCCCTCTAAATCATGTTCGTCTGTTCGCTAGCCCCATTTGATGTAGAACAGAACAATAGCATTCGACAACGACAAAAAAAAACCCCCCGAATTCCTCATACAGTTCGGGCTCGATAACACAATTATACCCGTTTGAGTGAGTCCCATCATCATATTTTGTATAGATGCCAAAGTCAGTGGGGGAGGTATTGGGATCGCATTGACATGGTAGAGGCCATTGGGCCTGAGTCGACGGGTGAAGGCGGGGGGCGAGCGCCAGCGTCCGTATTGACACGACGAAGAGGCGACAGGTGAACCGGTGCTTCAGTTGACATGGCATAAGTGCTAGGCGAGTGATGGCCCTCGTATTGACATGGTGGATGTGGCGGACAGGCGATTAGGCCCAAGGCGACAGGGCGGGCGGGCGAGCGCTAGTGCTCGTGCTGACACGGCTAAGAGCAATAGATACCACGGTGCAGAGCTGTCTGCCCTTACCTCTAGTGTAATATCAAGATGCAGAAATGGCCAAACTCCTGAATCACAGCAGGTGTTCGAAAGTGCAGACATAGCATGTGATCATAATAGTGGAAGCGTAGCGGTAACTCAGGCTAGAGATGAGGGATATAGAATGTCCAGGGAACAGTCTGGTAAGCAGAGTAAGGAAGTGCTCGAAGGCTAGCGAGCATCAAGCCTGCAAGGAGCGCCCGGGTACAGCTACCCACAACCCATGAAATTAGCGAGAGAACCTGCAGCCTCCGCGACACCTGGTTGGGTACATCAACGATGGCTAAAAAAATGTACATGATAAGTAAGACTAACGAGCCTCCTGTCAAACCGAGCGATGCCAGACGCCAAGCAAATTTCTCTGCCTCCGTCGGAAACTCAAAGTCCCATGCAATGAGGTGGAGGCCACTGAAAGTTAACCAAATGATGCAAAGAGGAGCACCGATGGCATGAGAACCCTCGAATAACACATGGAGCCACTTCATTATCTTTTTTCATTACACGACGATGTCGATCCACCTAATCATTATTTATTTAGTTATCCACCAAAAGCAGACTTGGGAAGATACGAACATCGGTATAGTCGCGTATGTGGGAGAAGCAAGCTGTCAACCAACAGGGATCTGGCTTCCACGTGTTCTGCCTGCGTGTAATAATATAGTTACTTTAGCGTAGCTCGCAATCTATTCAGGAAGAATGCACCTACAAGATCATTTGCTGCTTGTCTTCAGCCAACGTTGAGACACTGAGCTCATGAGTTGAATAGAAAACATGCGGGCACTCTGGGCGGAGTGGCTTATTCCACCACAAAACGATTATTATAAGCGACAATACGGCCATGCAAACTGTGTCGAGTTCAACCAGCGTGATTGCGAGACCCCTTGAACCACGGACGATGATATGGAGCATGAACCACATCAATTGCAGGGCGAGAATCGCCTTGCCAAGGCAGTCCGATTTGCTCTTGTCCCTGATCTCCTGAACAGTAATGAGCGGATTTGTGATTTTTCTTTCCTTGCAAAGCTCCAAAAACCGAGCCGAATGAATTATTTCCAAGTCACCTTGTTCGTTGCAATAACGAAATCCACCCATTTCAGCAAAGAAACTGTGTGTCATTGACCATTTGTATCCCTGCACTGAAAATATGTTAGATGCCTCGATTGAATAGGCGCGCCCATGGTCGATGATAACATACCATCAAAGCTTTTGACCTGTTCATGGGCTTTCCGCCACTCCAGAATAGCAGACGCAATCATCACCTCAGGAACAAGAAACGACATGGACGCGCATAAACCCTGGAACAAGAGAGACGCTTCCGCGTCATCCTGAGGGACGTTGAAATGAATGGTGTGCCATATACAAATTAACAAGGTAAGTGCACAGGAGCCCAAGATGCTCCACATGCTTCTGGATGACTCGTCGAGCGGCAGGCAATCTCTAGCGGCGCCCATGGAATTGATGGGAGCGCCATGGGCAAGTTGGACGAGACAGAGAATGGTGAGCAGGACGTGAGCCATGGCAAGATGAAAGTCGGCGGGAAAAGAGAGGTTGGATGGAGGGACCTGACCATCGTGCTAGCTTTTTCCACTCGTGGCCTGCAGGTTAACGCAATGCAGCAACGTGCAAGTGAAAGAGTTTCCAAATGATCATATGCGCGCTACCGCGTCGGAGTTCTGTCAGGCCTCAGATATTTGCATCATGATCGGTCTCGAACCATCCGTTATAGGAAGTACCATTGAACTGGTACTTCCTATAAAAACGGATGGTTTGAGACTAGATTTACATTCTGAGAGCCCCACCTAAGGGTCACCTTGCTTGACAAGGTTTCTTTTCGTGGAAAATGTAACCCCTATCGCATAATCATACATAAGAACAAACAATTGATTTCAATGTCTTTCGATCATCATGCATCAACTCGGTGCTGAGCATTGCCAATAGTTTTGTAGTTTTCCTTTATTGACTCTCACAAATTCTTGTCCACCCTCGGGTTTGTGCCAGCACGAACACACGGTTCTGGGTAACAGTCCAATACTGCAAGTATCGTCCATGCAAAAGCTGTCTGGCTATGAAATCTCCATTATATTTCCCCACGACAATCACTCATTGTACTCATGCAGCTCTTGACGTACTGTCCTCTGAGATCCCGCTGGACTAACCTTAGCTCATTGCGATATCTTTGCATGGTAGATATCATTAGTTTCGTGTGAGTTATTGGCACCTCTTCCTCCATCAATAGCTGACTCATCTCACCCTCACTCACGTTGATCAGGTTTTCACCAGCACGTCTACCACAGGGCATTCCAGTGCGGTTATGTTGCATGAGAGGATTTGCCAGGACTCTCCAGAGGTGTTGTTTTCGTTGATACCTGTGTTGCACATGTAACAAGGTCATCGATCAGATGGATTTCGTAGCAATCATCAAGAAAGGCTTCACGGTGATCATGATTCCATCTCCGCGCGACGTCGTGCTGCTGCAGAGCCTATAAGAGGGAGATAGTATATACGGCTGAGATTGACCTGCGGTGATGTGTGCCATTGCGCATTGTTACGTGGCATAGGAACGTGCGCTGGAGAGGAATCCGATTGCCGCCGCATGTGCAAGTCCCCGTTTTGGTTGATCAGTGGCAGAGTCTGCCAATGCAAAGTGCGACTGGTTCTGCTTTGATCTTCTGATGGAAAAGTCGGTTTTCCACTCCAGCCGACTCGTTACCGTGTTAGCACAGCGGCTTGGTGTGATCCTCTAAAGTGCCCGATGACAGGGCGGGCCAATAGGCGGTTCCAACGTGACTCGGTGGGATGACCGAGGCGTAGTGTTGCTTACAATCTGGGTCTAATTCCCATAGAAACTCGGGATTTCCATCGGGATTTCCATCGGGATTTCAGTCAGCTTTCGGGCACCACTAGCCACCCGCGTTCCACGACTGGCATGGGCCCTTCCTAGCCCGCCGGCTGAGTAAGAGATACGTGTTTCAATCTCGTCGGAGATCAGGACCCTGCCCGAGTCCAGGGTATATAACCGCCCATCCAAAGAGCGACTCTCAACAACACCTTCCTCCCGCCGTCGTCTATCGCCATGGTCCTCAAACTCTACGGATACTCCATGTCCACATGCACCCGCCTTGTGGCGTTGATCTGCAAAGAAAAGGAGATTCCCTACGAGTTCGTGACCGTCGATCTCTCCAAGGGCGAACACAAAGCCCCTGGGTACGTCAGCATCCAGCCTT
Organism: Afroboletus lepidellus; assembly: GCA_038094355.1. Taxonomy (NCBI): domain Eukaryota; kingdom Fungi; phylum Basidiomycota; class Agaricomycetes; order Boletales; family Boletaceae; genus Afroboletus; species Afroboletus lepidellus. The sequence continues at coordinate 10,175 of JBBPUA010000261.1, read as the reverse complement.
TCGGGCAAGTTCCTTACATCGTGCGTGCGATCAACATCGGATGGGTTGAAACTGATGGCATTCCACAAGGACGACGATGGTTTCATCCTGTACGAATCGCGTGCCATCGCGCGCTATCTGATCAAGAAATACCCCAACCAGGGCACGAAGGGCTTGATTCCGACCGATCCCAAGGAGGAGGCCTTGTTCGAACAGGCGTCCTCCATCGAGGTTTCTCATTTCAATTCCCACGCTGCTCCTCTGGTCTTTGAGAAGGTCATCAAGTCGTACGTATATGCATGCATATACCAACTATTTGTTCTGATGAGCGTCAAAGACGGTACGGCGGGGCGCCGGACGAAGCCAAGGTCGCCGAGAGTCTCAAGAGCCTTGAGGCGAAGCTGGACGCGTACGAGGTCATCCTCGGCAAGCAGAAATACCTCGCTGGCAATGTACGTCGGCCGTACTGGTGACGAATCTCAGATCGCTAACCCGTCTGTAGAACGTGACGCTGGCTGACCTGGCGCATTTGCCATACGGAACTGCGCTCCTCGCCGCAGGTATGGAGCATGTGGTCAAGAGCAGACCCAACGTAGCCAGGTACGGGACCTTGCCTGGCGGTCATTGCCGCGCACTGAATTGGCGTTTGATGCTAGGTGGTGGAACGAGATTTCCAGCAGGCCGGCTTGGCAGGCGGTCAAGGACGGGGCGCAGCTTGCTGCTCGGGCGTAGAAAGACATACCAGGCCGGTGTACTGTCGTGTACTTGTATTCATGAAAGATGCAGGGTCGATGACTCGTGAGAGCAGAGATTGGGTTGCCCAGTTGTTGGAGAGATCTGCGATTGATGGGTTGGCTGGTGTGATTCACAGGTACTTGGTCGGACTTGGCGATGGCGTTGTTCGCACTGTTCCGGTGAATGTGGGGATGATGGGCGAGTTTTTTCATGTTGTGGGAGATCGACGCGAGCCTGAGGACGCCACATGTGGGGTTGCTCGTTTCACGTCCACCACATGCACTGAACCCGCACTCGTCCGCGAGGGTCGATCTCATTCTTGTACATCCACGCTCAAATGGCACCTCGTCGCACGCCCCAGTCGCTCAGCCCGGACGACGCCGCCTTCGTCTCGTCAACCCCCTCGTCCCCCGCCAACGTCGCCTTTCCCCAGGCGCGCTCCAGCTCGCCCTCAGGCATCTCCCATTTCCTCTCAAAACCCTCGAGGTGGTTCGGACGCAAGACCTCTGACCCCCGCTCCGTCTCCATCGCCGCAGAGCCCAGGACGAGCATCAGTTCTGTCAGGCGGCCCAAAATATCCAGACCCACTGACCCCCGTCCCATCCTCAACTCTTTCCAGTCCGAACCCCACGCCTTAGATCCCACAAGGTGAGTCTCGTGTCGCGTGCCGCGTCTTATATTTGGATCCATTACGTCGCGTTCTACTGACTCATCCTACACAGGTCTCCAGCAGAGCTTGCTTTTAAACCGAAGAAGTCCCTCGAATTAAATTCAGCATACCACACTTCTTCCCACCAATCTTCCTCCGACATCGACGGCGGTCTTGGCGACCTTCGTCACATATCGCGCAAAACTTGGTCTAGGTCCGCAGACGACCTCAGAAGCTTCCCTGATCCATCTCATGCCACGCTCGACGTCTCCTTCCAACACAGAATACAGGAGTATCGCAATAGAAGCAACAGCAGCGCTACTCTCCACCCCACTTCTGCATCCAGCCATGTTATACCACCTCCACCAATGATACCACTCCATTCCACCGACCCATCTAGTATCCTTTCCGGCGACACCCTGATTATGAATGAACCTAATATATCCATATCCGTCTCCTCTCCCACCTCGGATAGCTTCGCCATACAAGACGATTCGGCACCCACGCCAAACGCACGAATGAACTCTTTCGCACCAAGGTTGCCCACAAAGCTCTCCGCTTCCAAATTGGGCCTCTCCCCAAGTCCCAAAAGAAAAGGGTCGGGAGACTCGATGAAACCACTCGACGAAAAGTCTTTGGGCGCCGGTCGCGGCGTTTTCCCTTTTCTCACTGGCCCTTCGCACAAGCACTCGGCACCTAATCTTGCTGCGCAATGTTCTTTGAACCCACCCCCCTCTTCTTCGTTGCTAGCTCCTCCTGCGCCGCACGATGCGCTATCGGAAGTAGACGAAGGGACCGTGTCGAAACGGACTTCTCAGATCACCTATACATCTGGATTTGTCAACCGTTTGACGGACCCTGCCCCGATGATACAGGCTTACCAGAAGCCCTACAGTGCGGCTGCTAATTACGCCCTAGCCAAGGGCTGGAAACCATATAAAGCCGAGCTGAAAGGGTCAAAGCTGTACTTTTATAAGCCCCCGAGTGATAGAAGCGCTGCAATTAAGGAGTTGTTCCCCACCGGCGTCGTCCCACCTAGCCTCGAGGATGAAGCGGTCGCGGAATTGGAAGCGTCCGAGGATATCGGAAGGCTAGGAAAGGGCAAAGAAGACGGTATGGGGTCCATTGGAAGGAAGAAACGAGCCTATTGGGGAAGGAGGACCCATCCCGAGCTGGTGGCCAGCGAAGGGCATATCGTGAAGGGAACCTTCGAAGCGCTCTTGCACGAAGCTGTTTTCGCCACGACATTTCTCGTTCCTGCCGTGGATGGGAATTCCGAACCTGCGGAGCATTCCTCTGATGGAAGATGTCCCGAATGGAAGGATTTCTCCTCTGCAATCATTCTTTGTCTTCCTTACTTCGTGGATCGGTCCAAGTTCGAAAACGAATTCACGCGCCTATGCTCTAATTTGCTCAGCGGAGCGGGCGAGGATGGCAAGGAGACCGAGTGCACCCGGGTGGTTTGGATGGCCAGGGAGTATGTCAGATACTATGGCGCCCCATCCGATGCCGCTGGTTGGCAAGAGTTCACGTCCAGCACCATTCCTGACTTTGACGTCAATCCTCCCTCCACGAACGGTGGCATGCCCAAGTCTGTGTCTACTCAGGCTATTTTTACGCCATCCCCCAATCCGAACTCGGGAAGCCCACAGATGGACGGTACTAACACGATTTCCCCGAACCTCGGGACGTTCTCGCCAAGACCTCAAGATGGAAAAATGGTTTCTTTGATGGAAGCACTGGGAACGTCAGGCGGAAAGCCGCTCAATCCTCGACAACAATCCCCACAAATTCCGTTCGCCGACGGACTGGAGCGATCACCGAGGATTTGGGCCATGCTTGCACAGGACGGTTTCTCCCGGGAGATACTTGCGCTGCTCGATCCGCACCTGATAGCATTTAGTCTCCAGACCTTTCATCGACGCGCGCTCCAGGATCTCCCCGATAATTTGACAGTCGAACATGTCCTTGGGTCAGACAGCTCTCCTGGTGTTTCTGACGATGCCGAAGTAGTCCAGGTAGAGTCATCGCGTACCGCCAAGTTCTTTGGTAGCGACGATCATCCCCACTGGCTGACCAAGTTGCTTTTGGTGCAAATCCTCGGTTCGGATTCATCCAATGCGACCACTTCGCACCTGGACCGGGCGGCTCGCACGCACTCGCGCTCCGAGGTGATCTCGACTTGGGCCAGGGTAGGAGAGCTCTGTCGTACCGCCGGAGACGAGTGTTCCTGGAAGGCGATATCGGCTGCACTGTGCTCCCGTCCCGTAGCGAGGTTGATCAAGGCTTGGAGGCGTGCCGACAGACAGAGCGTCATTGCCGTTGAATCATGGATTTATCCCGAGAACGATGGACAAGTCGCTGGCGCGAGACAGCCGATGGTAACCGCATGGGGAGGAGACGCGAATCATCAGATGCGCTACGAACTGGACCGCGCGCGAAATGAGGTGGACGAGCATTGGGCTGTCGATCCGTTTTTGAAGTCCAAGGATATATTCGAGGGCTTTCGGACGCGCTTTGCGCTGTGTTCGAGGGCGCCCGTCGAGGCTGATTCCCTTTCTCCCGACATTGCCAAGTTGGTTGCACACTGGGAAGAGTTGTCGGAAGGGAAGGGCGCGCAGAACGCGTTTTCTCTCAAATTCCAGCGGTACGTTTGGTTAAGAAGTGCTTGGGGATGTTGCTGACTGGTTTGTAGCGTGGAACAGTTCATGTCTCTGTCCTTGGCTGCCGAGCCTCGGAGGAAGGGGTTGTTCGAGCCGTTTTTCTGGAGCCAGTGTGCTGCATCGCCGAGCGCACACTGTCATCCGCTGGTTCCCCTGCTCTTCATCGAACCTCTGCCTACTGTCTCGCTCATCGATCGGGGTCAAGTGTGGAGAGGCCGTCTCGAGAGCGGACCGACCAAACTCAGCGTAGAAGAACTCCAACAACTTCGCAACATCGACACTTCTTTACGTCCGTTTGGTAAGAACGATACTTCGAGCAAAGAAAAATTACTCAAAATCGGCGACGTGGATCTCGGGGGGACTGCTATTCCGGTTTATGATGGTGAGCTGCTTCTGGTAGCCCGACCGGACCGGGATCCAGGATCGCGCCCCGCATCACGTGCACCATCTCGTCCGCCTAGCTCTGCGATCGAGCCGTCGGGTAACGATAGAACGATCGTGCGCACGCCGTCGATCCGAGTAAAGCCCAGTTCGTCGCAGGGCTTGGAGCGCAAGAGCAGCGTTCAGCGGAGGAACTCGTTGCCTGCCATATCCCCGCGCGTCAACTGCCATCCCATCGTGACCGAGGTCTCTAGCGAACGGCCCATTCGGGTGCTCGTGCAAGCCGGGACGCTGGATCGGTTGGTGAACGTGCTCATCCATGGCCTCAAGGGCGTGTCGGTCGCGGTCGCGGACGACAATGGGGAGACGTCGTTGCGGGACGGGAATACGAGGGATTTAGTCGTCGACCATGCCGAGTTTGCACGGGTGTGGTGGAACGTGTTTCGTAGCTTTGTGACGCCCATCGTATTTTTCGAGGTGAGCGCGAGGTCCTGTGCGTTTTCCTCGACGACTGACGCGATGCAGCTGTTGCGCAAACGGTTCGTCGGGAGCCGGCCCTCGGCCAACACGACGACGAACGCGCCGATCCACGTCGTGCAGTACCGGTCCGAGATATTCGGCGCGGTCAAGGAGTGGATCACCACAGGTGGCGGCGCACAGGATTGTTTGGACGACGTTCAGCTTTACGAGACGGTGAAGACGTTTTTGGAGGCGCCACTGGATCGTTCGGTGCCCGATTGTACGCCTGCCGAGGACGACGCGGAGCTCGCTCTGGCTTGGGACGAATTGGAGGCAACGCGCAAAGACACGTTGGCGACCTTCATGTCGCACACGTTGCGCCCGCCAGCGCTGGCTATTGCCGTTTTGCGATCCGCAGGAACGGTGCCGCAAAGTCGGAGTTTTGGCAATCAGGCACCGGATTTCGATCGGGTGACTGCCGAGGAGTTGGTGGAGAATTTGAACGCCATGGGTTATGCTGCGTTTAGCAACGTCTCGGAAGAGGTGCGTTGTCTCCGTCGGCTGTAATGCTTTGTTGACGTTTGTTCAAGGACTTGTTCATCACTGCGGATTTGCTCGAGGTGCAAAGCGCTGACCGGACGGGGTGGTTCTCGTCGCGGGAGGTGAGCTACCTGGAGGACGTGGATATTCAGACGATGTACTCGCATCTCCTGGAGGTGGAACCATCGTCGACGATAAGCGACTCTCAGGACTCGGTTTACCGTCTCCTTCCGCCGAGCGTTCGGAGCTGCATACGGGCCTACAACATCATCCGCAAATGGATTATCTCGAAACTCGTGGGGCCGAAGGTGGGCATTCGGAGTCGGCAAGCGCGGATGGACCTGTGTCTGCGCGCCATCGAGATCGCGCGTCTGCGGAGTCTCGAAGGGGGCGCTGGTTCCACCGACTCTCACGAGCGCCCTGTGGTGCGGTCGTTTGTCGAGGCCGTGCTCACCGCCGCTATCGTCAGCCCCGAGAGTCGGATGCATCAGCGACCGTGGCAAAACGTGGCGCACATGCGCGGCGTTCAATGTGACAGCCTGTGCGCGCTGCTCTCGCGACCGACGGTTCCGAAAAAGTTGTATGGCGATCCGTTGATCGTGGACGTCAGCTGGCTTTTGGAACGTATGCTCGAGATTATAAGTATACCCAACGCCGTGACGGTGTCGCCCGAGGAGACGCAGTCTATCATCAATTTGGACAAGCGCAGGTGAGGGAAAAGATTCTTTTGGGGCGGTTGGTGTCGCTAACGTGGTTCTCTAGACACTTGTGCGACGTCGTGCTCAATACGCCTGCGCTGCTGAGCAAGCGTGGACTGTGCAGGGAAGACGTCGACCGACGGGACTTTGAGCGGCTGAACAATATCGAAAAGGAAGTGAGCGTCATCCACTTTGACCTTCGTAGCATCAAGGACGAGGCGCAACGGGAGGCTCTTCAAGCGCAGACAGCCGGTTCTGCGTCTGTGAAAAAGGTGGTGCGGCCCTTCCAGCGCCTCGTCTCGCTCCAACACGAAAAGAACAAGCGGGACAAGTATCTGCACGACCGGCTGAGCAAGGACAAGAAGCAGGAGCAGCTTCGGCTGGAGAGGCGGGACGAGTACCTGAACAAGGTGATGCGCCCCCGAAAGCCTATGACACAAGCGCAGAAGCAGCATCGGATGAAAAAGAGCTACTCGTCTGCGTTCTTCCAGCTGATGCGACCCATTTCGAGCGCGTTCACGGACCACACGTTGATGAAAAGGTCGCCTGCAGAGCTGGACTTTGTACCGTCTGGGAAGCCATCGCTGGTGCTGTCGATCGTGGGCGTCAAGGTGGCGCATTTCATCAACAACGAGCGGTCGTACATGTTTCAGCTGGATACGGAGGAGGGGGAACAGTACTTGCTGCAGGCGTTTTCGAGACAGGAGATGGTCAAGTGGATCGAGACGATCACGAACGTGTCCAAGGTTGCTGCGAAGAGACGGTTGACGTATCTGGGCAACTCGCCCAAGCCTCAGTTGTCTGACCATATCATGGATCCTGTTGGGGCGCCGTCGACGTCGAGGGATCCTTCTGCTGGTAGGTACTGATTTGATGATTGTGGAACGGTACTGAGGAGATGTTTTAGTGTTTGGCGTGGAGCTCGAGTTTTTACTCGAACGCGAGGCAGGCGGGGGGGACGTATTGCCCGGTGCGATTCCTTGTGTGATGGCGAGCTGTCTGGTGGAAGTCGAGGCGCGCGGGTTGAGCGAGGTCGGGATTTGTGAGTTCATTCTCGTCATTGCATGGGATTAACATTGACGTTGTATCGATCTAGATCGTATCGCAGGCGCGACCAAGGAGGTCAACAGTCTCCGCGAGGCGTTCAACAGGGGCGAGATGCCCATCACCGAGAGCTCGGATATCTATGCGATTGGCGATTTGATCAAGTCGTGGTTTAGGCTGTTGCCGGAACCGGTGTTTCCTTCGTCGGCGTATTTCGCCGTCATTGAAGCTATCAGTAGGTTGGACTGTTTTTTTGTGTGTACGCAGGGCTGATCCTCGCGTCGTTAGAGGTGGAAAATTTGCATGCGCGACTGTCGAGCATTCGACGCGTGGTTCATGCGTTGCCACGTGCCAACTTTGATTTGCTGAAGCGCGTCGCTGAGCATCTGGACAAGTGCGTTTTCGCTTCGAACATGGGCGTACTGACCTCATCGTTGCGTCCAGAGTCACCGACTTTGAAGAGCAAAATCACATGACGGCTGAAGCGCTCGCGATCGTGTTCAGTCCGAACCTGCTGCGAGCCCCTCAAAACGACTTTGCGCTCATCCTCGCCAACATGGGACATACGCACAAGCTCGTCAAGGCGCTCATCACCCACGTGAGTTGGTGACCATACGATGAGCAACGCTGACTCGAGAGGCAGTTCCACGTCATATTTGACGAAGATTACGAGGCCGAAAACGATGTTGAAGAAGACGACATGGAAGCGCCGATCCTGGAAGAGGAAGAGGAAGAAGAGGGCATTCCTCCGTCGCAATCGACGCATACCGGATTCGAGGAATGACGTGCTTGTGCTGCCAGGCATTCTTTTTTAAAACATTTCTTATCGGTGGACGCTCGTGTTGTTAGTTGTCTGGCACAATCTTTTTTTCTTTCCTTTTTTCGTTTGCAGCGCATTTATCACGGACATGTACAATTCCAATCGCACGGCACTCCCCTCTTTCATTCGCCTCTTGTCTCTCTTTTGGTCCATCATTCGTTAGTCGGAACTGGCACACAATTTATTATTGTACTGCAGTCTAGCTAAATCTCCTCTCCGAGCCAAAATGATACCAGTCTAGTCATCCTCGTCCCAGTTGCCTGCTTGTTGGGGTACTTTTGGTCCGCCGGCGGGTTTGCTCATGATGATGCTGTCCACGCTGAGCACCGAGACTGCGGCCTCCGTTCCGAGTTTGATGGCCCATGACTTGGCGGCTAGGGAGTCGAGGATCTTGTATTCAGTGGCTAGCAGCGTACCGTCCCGCTCGGCCTATGGGTGCTGTGAGTAAGAGTGATGATCAAGAGATGCACGACGCGTACCTCGACATCGACACCCCACGCTTCGCCTCCCTTTTGCTCGTGTTTCGCCCACAGCCGACTGAGCACCTCGTTGCCCTCTGCACCACCCAGCGCATTCTCCGCCAGCGTTCTCGGTACGACTTCGAGCGCAGTCGCGTACCGTTTGACGGCATGCTGCGCAAGACCCTTGAGTCCGCTCCCATACGCGTCCACCCGCTTCCCAAGCGCCAGCTCCGTCGCGCCAGCCCCGGGCACGAGCCTCGGATCCTTGAGCAACGACTTGATCACGTTGACCCCATCGTCGATCGCGCGCTCCAAATCGTCCAAATGGTTCGCTGTCGCGCCCCTGAGCACGATCGTCGCCGTGCGCGCTCTGTCGGTGCGCGCGTCGTACCCGGGTTCGTCGGGTCGGAGTTGCCGGAGGACCGTGACGCGATCCCCACCGATCTCGGTCGTTTCAAAGACGTCGACGTACCCGGCTTCTTCCGGGGTCGGGGCGCCGACGCGGGCGAGCGGGGTGGCGTTGACGACGCGACTGACGCGGCGGAGGTCGAATTTGGAGAGGACTTTGAGGACGGCGATGTTGAGACGGTTGAGGTAGTGGAGGGCGAGTTCGCCGACAGAGGAGCCTGCGATGATGACTTGGACGCCTGCGTCGGCGATTTCTTTAAAGATCTGTCTAGGGTCAGCGCGCGGTGGGGGGAGGGAGGCGAGGGGGGGGGGACCTTTTCCATGTTTTTCGCCTCACCGCGGGTATATTTATGCATTTCGTCGCCG
>JBBPUA010000260.1:0-23347 GCA_038094355.1 Afroboletus lepidellus | reverse complement strand
CTTGGAGGCCGTGTGACTGGTCTTCAGGCAAGATTTTATCGAGCTGAATATTGTCCAGATCATAAAGGGCTTCACGTGGGCGGACGAGCCAAGAAGGTGGAACATCCATGCTGAGGGTATAAATTGGTTCCATGGGTAGCCCACTGAACGTGACCTGGGTGGGTATTTCCTGACTACAGAATGGTCAGACCGGAGGTCGGTATTAATAAAAGACCGTTACCCGTCAGCATCATAAGCAAGGCGTGGAATTAGGTTGTAACGATAGAATCTTTTCAACGGTATCTAACAGAAAACCTTAAACAAGAATTAGGGCACTAAGAGTGTATCTTCGTACCTCAGTGTGCTGAGAGGGATTCAAGTATACTTCTAGATAGATATCGGGGAAGAGTTCAGAGGCCGACTAAAAAAACGCTTAGTAAAAACACTAGCGACACACTACAGATCGCAAGCTCACTGCCAATACCGTCGACCACCGTTGAGCCGTCTCGCTCAAGGGGTCCACTAAGACCGCGATGTGACTCTGAGCTGAAGAAGGGTCACCAACGGCAAGTTTACTGTAAACCAAGCTTGAACGAGGAGCCGAAAGGCGCAAATCAAAAACTCACGTATAGTTACTTGAAAGGAGTCGGTAATTTCGTGTGCGGGGTTTGGGCGCAGAGTCGAAGAGACCCACTTCAGAAGGGTCGGGCTGCTGATCGGCGTATATGATGGAAGATGCCATCGAAATCAAATCTGCGCGCTTGAATCTGACCCCGTCGCGCGCATGGCCATCAGTCTCGTTATGCAACTGACAAAATAACACGGCTTACGCGTCGATGGCACCATCTTCACCGAGGATCTCATTGATCGCATCGGCCACTCGACCGACACGTTGCTTTATTTCAAAGCCTTCGAGCAACTCGAAGTCCTCGGCAAGAAATTCTGAGCTTGCGTCAAAGGGGCCGATAAGCTGTGTCGCGAGGCTGTGGGTGGGGTGGATGCAGCGACTAATGAATAACGTACGCGCCCGTTAACCAACACGGCTCTCTGTCCAGGTTGCAGCCCTAGCTGTCGAGTGACCAGGCGACTCGCTTGTAGCAGCCGGGTGATATCGGCGGAAGTAGCTTCCTCTCCGATCAAAGTAAAGGGTTGTTGGGTTCCGTCGCCTGGTATATCGTCTAACGCCTCCAAAACACGCGCAGGAGGCACATTACCAAGCCTGTTTGCATGGGAAAGGGTAGAAAACCATGTGGAAGCAGGTCCAGTGGTCTTTGTGTCAGAGTTGTGGATGAAAGCCACCCGACTTCTAGCCGAGCGCGTCTTCACCAGTAGAGCTGTAATTAGCACCGAAAGTGGCATCAGAGGGATGCCATACCAGGTATTTCAGAGATTCCTTTGCCAGTTCAAGGCCATCATGCGAATCAAAGTCGGCGATAACATATGCTGTAACTGCGAGATTATCACTTTGACCTACTTTCCATGAGACACGGAAGCGAGATACAGCAAACAATACGCACTCGGGACGGCGAAGGAGCCCGCCGTAGTCTGAAAACCTGCTTTGGAAAACACTTCGGGTAGGTCGAAGATCTGCAAACTAGCCCCATCAAGGGCATGTCCGCGATCCGAGGGGTTGACAAAGATGTACGGGTTCCGACGAGGCAATGTTAAAGGGAGGTCGTAGAAAAACGTTGGCATCAAGGGGAAATCGAGGTCCGTGATTTCACCAATGTACACCTTGTGGAACGTCATGGGCGGCACAACGATCACCATACGTCGCACATACCATCTCCTGAAGAATCTGCAACTGCGCCGTAATTTCACTAGCCAGTTGTTGGAATATGTTCTGCAAATCCATGCTTCGTCAAGGTGATTTGGCACGCGATGAATGCCACTTACATCACTGATAGTGAAATGTCTTCCATTGATGAAAGCATGGCCCTTTCCTGAAGTAGCATGGGTCCCTACCCCTAACCGTCGGCCATATTTTTGAGATCTAGAAATAATGTCCTCTCCAGTTACCTCATCGACGAGTGGAACACCTCCTTGTGCAACCTCGGTGAAATCGTCCTCAGAACTGAGTAACTGGAATGTTTCCTGTACAATATGCCACGAAAGAACTGACACTCGACGCTCCGCATGAGCGCGTGAGATCTACGAGGGTTCATTTAGATATCGTACGGGGGCTCGGGATCTGCGTACCCCTTGAATGAACGCTATCATACGATCGCGTCCATACTTTTGGTTGACGTAGTATACCAGCCGAGCCATCTTGAGACCTGGTAAAAGGGTAAATATCGAGTCGTATACCATACCCTCAGCGGACTCACTATCACCGTTGCTTTCGGGAACAAAGCCCCATCTGACCGGGAATCCTCGAGCCACAAAATGGTCAGACAAGCTATTGAGAAGCGACAGGGATCGCATCTGCGATAGATCGACAACAAATATCACATTGACCAAGTTCTGGCGAATCTGGAGCATGGGCGAAAACATTGCCATCGTATGAACGCGTAGGAGCTGTAACAGTCATGCTGTAGGTCAGGAGTGCTGGTAACCCGGAGAAGAAGCGACACGAACAGTTTGCAAGGATGGGTCGGAATTAGCATAGCGAGCGTCTGAAGCTAGATCATTCCAATATAGTATGACACCTCCACCTTCTTGTCTGTCACTTGCATCAACAAGTCCGTCGAGATACTGCACAAATTTTTGGGGAAGCGAAAAGGTTTTTTTCTTTTCAGCGCCGCCGGCTTCGTCCATATGAACTTGCGCCGTGGGGCCCTGCGTGGAGGAACTAGATTGCTGCGATGTCGAGTGAACAGGATGCAGGAGAAGCTCAATCGCCTGCTCTGCTTCTAAACCCAGCTCAGCAAGGGAGTTCACGAGGGTACGTTCGCGTTGCAGAGTGCGCAAGAGTCTAGGTACCTAGGTTCAGTTATCACATCGACAAGGTACAATGCGATCCCACCCGAAGATACCAGCTGCACTACCCTCATTCTCATTGAGAACTCGTCCGTTGACCCAGGCCATGTTCACTCCCGGGGAAGCCTTTGCCCAGTTATCGTAGACTTCATCGATCACCTCCTTGGAGAGTGAAATTTTGCGTGCAAGCGACTTAGCATAGAGTGGGAATGAATTTGTGAGCGTTTTAAATAGTTCCGCGCCAGAGAGGGGCACGGTATGGTAACTCTCCAAGCATTGATGGACATGCTGTGATTCTATGCGAGGCTTGTCGGAGAACATCATCATAAATTGAACAGCTTTTACGCCAAGATCTGTGTGGAACATGCATGAAGCTATCTCTCGAGTTGAACGAAATGATGGAACAAACCTGTAATCTCTTCGGACGTAAGAGGCTCCCCATTTATCGCCTTGATTTCGTTCTCTTCGTCGATATACGGTAAAGAATCGAAAATACAAGTGAGAAGTTGTTCATTGGAGGGTTGTTGATTCACACTCTCGACGGAGTCACTGGTATCCTGTCCAGAGACATGAACTTGATGTTGGTTCCTGTCATCGAGAACCAGATAGTCCATCTTCTTAAGGTCGAGAGAAACACCATATCCAGAGAGATGAGTGGCCAGTCCATGTTTCGTGGTTCCTTGAGCCCAACGAAGAACGTATTCGACTTTCGGCTCCAGGCTGAGGAGAGCGTTGTGGAGGAGATGGAATGATGGGGAGGTGGGGTCGGCGAAGTGAATAGCAGTGTACTGTGGCTCCTCTAGAGAGGGCGAAGTTCGATGAACGTGGTCGAAGGGAAGACGCTTCGGCTTTGAAACGACGACACCATCGTCTTGTGAGTTGACGAGGCGGAGCAAAGTCTCTGTGTCACAAACAATTTGGCCGTACCAGTCAACCCAGGATGCGCACCCGGGATCGTTGAGCTTGCGACTGTCAGCAAGACTCGCGACATGGCGGTCATAGTATTCTGCAGACGCAGCCAGACGAGCCGTCAGAGCATGCAATGCAAGACGGACACGAGCGGAATTGAGGACAGCCCAATGCGTATGATCGGCCGCGGCAGTAAATACGGCGTCATGTGCCAGCTGTGGCGTGGCTGGACGCTCTATGAGAGAAAACGCGGAGAGCAGGGGGAAGAGGACGGAAGGGTCCTCTGCTGCGACCGATTCACTGCAGGCCAATTAAGTGGCGGTAAGTGAGCGAGATCGAGGACTCACAATGCTTCGAGCAGTGGGTCGCTGGTGGTGAAAGACGACTGGAGGGTAACCGTGACTGGTGGGGACGCGCAAACACTTCCCAAGACGATGCCCGCGAGGGCAAACAGCGTTCGGGGTAGCCCCATGACGCGACTAGACAGTGTTTAAAGACCTAGCTACAACTACACGTCTGCCAGTCACGTGTCTTATCCCGGCAAATACCATAACTCCGCTTGTCCTCCACATTAAAAGACCAACTCCTCTGTTTTTTTTTTGCTTCACTCACGACAGCTCGAAAGCTACGAGGCTCAGCACGCACAAGGCACGTCCCGTACATGTCTTTTTTTCTGAGCGGGAAGGTCTGAGCATCCCAGTCATCCTCGATCGTCTCTATCGGGGACCAGTCTTTATGGACTGAGCGACGTACCAGAAAAGCAGTTGCCAGTTTTAATGGTTTACTTTGGAAAGCGTCGCGGTGACTGGGTGGGGTATCCCCTTTCCTTTGCATACAATTTGGCGCTCTCTATCGCAGCAATTTGCGTCCTTGGATGCACTTCGTGATTGGCAGGTTGTGATTCGGGCCATTGCGCGACTCACCTGCCACGGGTTCTCAGACCATATGCAATTGATCTACTGGTCAAGCGAGGAGCAGTCAGACTTATCTGTCACTGCTGGTGATAGCCTACCTTCCATGTCATGGGAATACCTAAATGGCTCATGCCTTGTCCCATCTTCCTTGCGTCACCGTGACACCTTGTCACCCTCCATCTGCACACCTTTACCTGTCTTTTGCCTGCATTGACCCTGATCACGTTGTTTTCTGCTGGTTCGCCAGTGGTGCGATGGCTGTTTCATTCACTGAAATGGTTATTGTATGCTGTATGAGGAGATGAGCTGGGTTGTCATCTTGGCAAGGCTGCCCATCCTTTAGTTCACTTCGTGGCTCGCGGTCCTTGTTGGCCGCGAAACTCGACTCAGACTACTCTTGGGCTGTCGTGTTTTATTTGTTTCTCCTCTTTGTGGGGATCCATTCGGCGCTCTACTGTTGTTGCTGTGGAGATAACAAATGCTTTAGATGTTATCTTCAGGATATTGATTGCATGAGTTGTTCTAACCGAAATGCAAGGTTCGTCCTGACTAGTATAATTGATTATGGGCAATGTAACCAGTATCCTGTTTCTTAAGTAAATATATATATCGTTTTGCTGTCAATCTAGTGAATTAAGTAAAGGAATTTTTAGTATCTTCTATTCTGAGGGTCTTAGTACGAGCCGAGAGCATGTCGAAATATGGCCATCTGCAAGCTACCAACTCGGATGTACTCTTCTCCAAATCATGTCAATGGCACCCCCAAATTGGAGCTTCGAGTGTAGAGCATGTACTTCACTACAGCCCAAATATATTTCTTCTCTTCTCTGGTGGCGATTCCAGACTTATCGCTGCCTCATGTACATTACCGAAGTATACCCTCGCGGCCGCATCAGGGCTCTGTACGAGCGACTTGGCATCCTTCATTCCCCCAATGATTATTTTTATTCACCCGGAAAGGAGGACTATGACCGTTCACAGGCACATTCGCTAAACGATTCACCAGTCTCACACATGCCGCGGCGTGTACCGCAAACATGGAGTTCATTGATCAGCGTGGTCCGTCCAGGGTCACCGTGGACGAGAGCTGCACTGAATGCTATAAGTAGCTGTCTGAACGTGGGGGGCGACGGGGTTGTCGTCAGTAGTCACCTGGTTTGTGGGGCTTCTCGCTTGATCGGGCTCAGTGGTTGAGCTATCCCCAGGGCCAAACGTTTGATCGAAAAAGGGACGTGGAGTCGCTAGTAAGGGGGCGTTTGGATACCCGATACTCGACCCTCGATTGCATCCGTTGTTTTTTATTGTCGGGTCGCGAATCGTCGAATAATTAATCACGGCGAACTGGAACCGGGTGGACTCTAAACCGGACCCCGTCGAGGAGCGGGGCGACGCCTATGATCATCAGCGAACGAGGGATCAGCGCGTCGACGATTTGTTCCTTTGTTTCCGGCGTTCCGTGTCACGCCTTTTTGTTCGGCGGCTCGCGTATATCGAGCCTGGGCGTGTGAGGTCGGCGACGCCCGATCAAAGCAATGACCCGAGCGTATCTCCAACGGCGATACAGGCGTGCGGAACAATGGCGTCAGATGACAGTGGCCTGATCAGTCAGCCCTGTTGGAGAAGGAAAGGATAAGAGATACGCCGAGTAGTAAGATAACAGCGGACGGGATCCGACTCGACCACCAGACTCGTCAAGGCCTGGCTTTGGGCCCTTTACGTTGCGCCACTGCGTTGAACGCAATATGCAATGGTCGGGCATGGCCTGGGGTGCCTATGCTAGCACTCGGACCCAGTGCCCTAGCATCTAGAAGTCGAAGCCATGGCAGCGTGTTGTAGGTGGCTGATCAAGGTTCTTGTGTTTGGACCTGCTCGGGGCCCCACTCGCACGGACCTCGATGCAACGGGTCATGGAGAGCATTGTTGAGCCAGGCTTGGCGTCTCAGAGATGGACGTTTGTCGTCAAGCGCAGCGTCAGAATTACCGATGTGAAACACCGCTGGTTGCGAGTTCCACGATGCCCTCGGGGAGGTACATGCAGTAGAGGTAGTATATCTCTGTACGGACTGCTGAAACTTTAATCTGGAGCATATCTCTCGAGATATGAAGGTGCAGTGCAGACGGAAGGTCTAGAAGGTTGAAGAAGGACGGGGAGAATGCGTGAGAGGGGAATCCCAAAATTGTCCGAGGAGATCTGTGCGCGGGATCACAAGGAAGGCGTGGAGACGTACGTCAAGCACAGCAAGCCTTGTGTAGGAGGTTTTTGCTACGGGTTGGGTCGCCATCGTTCCGAGCGGACTGATGTATGAAATATATTTTTTCTCGAACGATCGAGAACGGCCGGTTCCGCGAACTGCTGCGGGTCGCGTGCCGCGCTGCGTCTCGCGTGTGGCAGAGAAGATGACGTCTGGGGGAATCTAAGGACACAGGGATGGTGGTAGGGTGGTGGTAGTGGCCGGGCTCGGGTAGCAGGGTCGAGTAGATCACGCGGGTGATGGTGGCATCTGTCGCCCCACTCCTATCAAATGGAAAGCACAAAAGAGGACACGTGGGACCGGAGAAAAGGAGTTAGACAGAAATGGTGGCGCACCTCGACAGAACAACGTTGGACGCAATGTCTTCTCATTTCCAAATATGGACAAGGCACATTTGTTAAGATTCATACTCCGACGCGGCCACGTATGGCATGATCTTTGCGCCCAGACGGGCTGTGCCGCGGGCGGAGAACAAAAACTGCTCCAACGCCGGCTGACGCTCCGCTCGATATCCTCGTTTTTTTATTTCACCCTTCCTCGCTAGCCCCCCCGTCGCTCCCCGCAGCGTCGACGCCGTCGCCCATGCTCCTCGTTCACAAGCCCGTCCTTCCGCCCATGTCCCCCCCATCGTCCCACCGTCGCCATCCCTCGGCTCCCCCCGCAGTCGTCGTTCAGCCCACCAAGGTGCCCGGCATACTCTCCATATCAAAGCCCTTTCGTGCGGACTCGCCTCGCCAGCATCACCCTCATGGCCATTCGCGTCACCCGCACCGATCCCCCAAGCCAAAGAACACCCAGTCCCATATCAGGACGACTCTGCCCGCCCAGGACGGCCCCGGCAAGCCTGCACAGGAGAAGCCCTCTCCCGATGTGCCCCTTCCATCCGTGGTCGAGAAGCCGGCCACACAACCCCCAACGCCCGTCCCGGACAAGTCCCCGCGTGGCAGGCAGACCAAGGCTCCGAAAGATAAGGGTGCGCCAAGGTAGATATCGTCATCCTCCACGTTTTCCCCCGTTCATCCCCACGTCTTCAGGAGCTCTTCTTCTCATGGACAGTCACGACGCAACAACGTTCGCCAACCTTCACCTCCCATCCACTCCTCGCAGGTAGAGGGCCCTACACTATCTTCAGCCCAATCATTTTCCCATCGCGCTAGTAATCCTGCGACCAACTCTTTCGACCCATTCATCGTCAGCTCGGACTCTGATTCAGACAACAGCGCTCGTGCCCCGTTCCCTTCCAGCAATGCTGCCACGAAATTGCCTCTCGCTGCCCCGCCTTCTGGCAAGAATGCGCGCCGCAGGAACCACATCTCTCAGCCGCCCGCAACGCCTTCGCCCGCACCTCGTCCCGTCCCCGTTCCCAAGGGCAGGCAACCCGCCAATCGGAACAATCTCTCTCGATCAGCCCCAAATCCTCAGGCTGTCCATCGTATTGAGAAAAGGCGGGCATCCGCAGCCTATCCGTCGGAATTTCCCGTTTGTGACGACACTACCGATGTGGAGGACAGCTCTCCCCCTTCTACGCCCACCCGGGATTTCCCTGCGGAGACGTGGCACCGCCTCTCCCTCGACGGGCCTCGCACGGCACCGTTGTCATCTTTCAACCCTTTTTCCTTTGCCAGCCCTGCGGGCTCGACTCCTTTACGAACACGTCATCATCATCATCGCACGCCGAGCGAGGGCGTGTTTCACACGTCCTTTGACGAGGATATGTCTACGACTTCTGACGCCTCGGAAGAGCTCAAGAAGCTCTTTGGCTTCCCGCCGAAACGTTTCGGCTCGGTTGGGCCCAGTGCCACCCGTGTTAGCAAGGACAAGGCCGGGTTTTTTGCGAGTTCCGTGTTCCAGAACTCGCCAAGCCCGGACGAGTTGCCTCCCCCCGCTTTCTAGGCGGTCTTCTCCTTTACATTGATTCACATCAAAAGTGTAGAGGTGAGTCACATCGCGGTCTGGTCGCCCTCTTAATCTCACGCTACTACAGCTTAGACTATTCGTATTGGCGAACGCCCCATTAGATTAATACCTCTCCCCGACATAATGATCTTTTCTCCCCTCGGAATATCTCACTGCCGATCCACACCCACACTCGCCGTCGACGTGATCTCCCGGGACGCCTCGTGTCTCATACACCTTTTTCCGATATCATTATTCATCCGGCAACTTCCGGCATTGGTTCTTCCTTGTGGTCTTTTCTTCTGGGGCTTTGGCATCGCCCGACGAATAGTGTTCCGCTCTCTGCTCTGGTTTGCATCACTCGGTCTTCAACCGGTCATGGTCTCTTGCTCAGGACACACTCGCGTTTTTCTCCAAACCCCGGAGGTTTACCCTCCGGTTCCCGTCCAGTGACGATATTCATACCTCGCTCGCTGACGGATTAGCGCTTCAGCATCCCACCTCTTTCCATTTTTTCATCTATTTCCTCACCTCAATGTGTCAGTATCACCGGCTCATTTCCGCATCGCATGCTTTCGCCACATCGCAACACGCTTCTTATTTTGGTTCCCGAGTGATCGGGTCTGTACAAAAGGAGTCAACGAGGCCACATACATTAAAAACAAATCCATCCTCTCAAGCCTCGGCTCAGCCATGTGTATACGATGACCTTGCCGTCGTTCTGGTTGCGCGCCACCATTTACCGACAAGCACAACTATCCGCCTGCCTCTGCTTATTTATGCGCGGCTTTGCGTAACATGTGCAGGGCGTCTATTTTCCCCCTTTTTTGTGTTCTTGGATCTTGGGACGCTCTTGATATTTTCTTCATCGCCCCGTCTATGCTTCCACCCGCACTTATATGTCCCGCCTTTTTTGGGTTTACGGTCCTCTAATTTTCGTTGCCCTATGTCCTTTTAGTGGTGCATCGGTGGTCGGGCTATTTATCTCTTTCGTTGCCGACCCCGAGTTTTATTCTTTTTTTCCCCTCTCTTCTCCACGTGTATCAATATCGACTCGGCCCATAGCTCGATCGGACTATCGCATCGCATCATACCCGTCTCCTTTGTGCTATAGCCCACTTTTCATTTCCCTTCTCCCCTTTCCGATGTGTATGGTGCGATTCTGGTTCTCCGGTGTATAAATTGGACCTGGTTGTGCGTCCTCTCTCTGTCCTTGTGGATTCGGTATACTAACCGCCTCCTCCAGCACCTTGTGTTCCTACTCGAATAACGTACACACATACCCTTCTCCCCTCTCAGCGATGGGGTGCAGCGAGGACTGAACCGTACATATTTGCACGTTAGTCCACTTCCTACCCCCTACAGTTAGATTACTCGTTGCACGTCGTTTCTCCTTCCTCACACACAGTAGCCTACGCCTTCCATTCGTTATACGGTTTCTTCACCCAGTACACTCGTTTCATATACAAGTGTTTTGATGCAATAGAAGTTTTGTTCAGAGAATCCTGGCACTCGTGAGATTCGCCGCGTAAATCTGTTTTGATACGCCCAACGAGCCGCATGAACTTCGGCCGAGTTACCGCTGGACAAGTCCGGCGTGCAACGGATCGCCTCCATGGAGGATTTACCATATCTCTGCCACCTGATCGCTGCGATCTAACAACATCGCGCACCAGTCGGCGGCAATATTTCCCTCTGCGCCATCGGATCACCCACTTTGCCACTCGCGCAGATTTCACTACCATGAACATGTCTAGCCGTGAGCGTGCCCTCCACCTTGCCATTGTCGGGGTCGGTGGGGTGGGCTCCGAGCTCATTCAGCAGCTCACTGATTCGGACGCTCCTTACCCCATGAGCATCGTCGCCGTCTCTAACTCCCGCAAGATGCTGCTCTTCACGGACGGCGCAAGTTCATTTATCCACAGGTGGCGCGTCGGCGGGCTAGACGATCCCAGTGCGCAGTCGGCGAGCCTGGACGCTCTATTGGGCGCCCTCTCGGACTTTGTAGGTTGCCACCCTGGCAGGGTCGTGTTGGTGGACAACACGGCTTCGCAGGCCGTCGCGGAAACGTACCCGCGTTTTCTGGACGCAGGCATACACGTCGTGACGCCGAACAAGAAGGCGTTTTCGGGGAGCCTCGAATTGTACAAGCAGATCGTTGGTGTGGGGGCCGATCAAGGAAAACGGGGCGTGTTTTACAACGAAGCGACCGTCGGTGCTGGTTTGCCGATCGTGTCGACGCTCAAGGACTTGGTGTATACAGGGGACCAGGTGGGTGCTGTCGCGTTTACACGCGTGAACTTGGATGACGTGGCGCGTGTCGGTCTGACAGGTGAAGAAGATCGAAGGCGTGTTTTCGGGCACGTTGAGCTACATCTTCAACGCATATTCGAAAGGCGACGAGGGTGGGCCCTCATTCTCGTCTATCGTGCAGGTCGCCAAGGCGAACGGGTACACGGTGAGTCGGCCGTGTGGCAAATGGGGACACACGGGATGACACGCGGTATAGGAACCACATCCAGGCGACGATCTCAACGGCGCGGATGTCGCACGCAAGCTCACGATCCTGTCACGCATGATACCCGGCCTCTTGAATCTCTTGCCGGACGGGCACGTGGACGTCCGTCCGACGTCGCTCGTGCCCGGGCCGCTGCGCGATGCAGACGCGCAGACATTCATGCAGAGACTACCCGAGTTCGACGCAGAGATTGCTGCGAAGCGGGACGAAGCGGCCAGGCGCGGCAACGTGCTTCGCTACGTTGGCGTCATCGACGTCGAACAGCGCAAGGTCGAAGCCAAACTGGACGAGTGCGTTTTTCTTCGCTCCGTGATTGCGTGCCATTGGCTAACCGAGCGTGTATTGACGTAGATACCCCAAGACGCACGCGTTCGCCACGTCCCTGCAGGGGAGTGACAACATCATCATGTTCCACACTGCGCGGTACGGTGCGCGACCGCTCCTCGTTCAAGGTGCGGGTGCCGGCAACGCGGTGACGGCGATGGGCGTTGGGAGCGATCTATTGAAGCTGTTCTAGTACCCGATTGGGTTCACAAAAACAAGGAGGACCAAAAGCTGTATAACACGGACGTACGTCGAAATGAAACGATAAGGTGGGACCGACGTGGTTGTCGAGTGGGTGGTGCAGGAGACGCCATCTCGTCCACCGCCGCCGCATGAGTTTGGAACACAACGTTGAATCAGACAACGTTTCCAGGATGCGGTGATCGATCTGCTGTGATCCCCTTGGCCCTCCCCTGGAAATCAGGTGCGTCCCGTGGTCGTCGTGATCCTCCCTTGCCTTATTGTGTGGTTGCCTTCCGAGGGGTACGGTCTTCTTGTGGACGCGGGCTTATCATGTGGACGTTGAAACACGACGCATCTAAAACGTATAGACAAGGTTGTTTGAGATCGCTGCCAGTTGCTGCCCCTTTGGGCTCCTGCGGGCCTGTGTGGCCGTCGACAGAGAGGGGTGGCATAACTGCGGCCCCCTGCTCGGCAAGTTCTTTCGGGTTATCAACGAGTGAGAACGATCATTCCCCGAGATGGTCAGATTGTGTGCTTCTGTCCGACGAAGAGTGTGGACATGTTATTATATACACGCGACGTGCTAGAAGATCAGAGGCTGAGTAAATTGATGCTGGTCGTTGATGCGGCAAAGATGCCATCTAATATAACATTTATTGTCACACCAACAACTAGTCCCAATGGAGACACGCCGGACTATCACCATGGCGTCATTAACAGGCTTCAGCATCTCGTCACACCCTTATCGCAGAAACACAATAGAAAAGCTCGATTTCCGAACAAAACGACTCTGCATCAACAATATACATCAAGTGAAGGGTGGAGCTAGGATGAAATCCGAGTCGGGCGAGCATGTCGCGTCGAGGCATCACATCGTCAAGGGTACCGCAGGATGAACTTCTTCATGTGCGTATCCCAGCGGCACTTTCTAAGCTTCGGTCCACCACACGCCGTCAACATCGTCTTTGCAAAGCTCTTCATGATGGCTCGGAATCGCTTCTCTTCCGTGGTGGCTGCTCGCACTCGAAACTTGGCCGACATCGGAGACGATGCCCTCCGTTGGGTCCTCTGTGCGTCCGCCAGCACCATCTTCTTGACTTGCTGATAGGTCTTGGTTCCGGGTGAAGTGAGGTTGGTCAGCTGGCGCGAGATTTGATCGTACACGATGTAGGTCAACTTGGAGTAGAAGTGAACCATGGACCCGGGCGTGCCGCAGACGACGGGGCAGTCGGGATTTGGGCAGCCGTCAGGTACGGTATCGTTTGCGTCGAGACATTTGCCATGAAAGTACGAGGGGAAGATTGCATGTTCCAGCTCGGCGTACGCGGTCTTGTTGAACGCGTCGATCACGGGGTCGAGGTAGCTGATGGGGTCCAGGCGACGGTTGTCGGGCGGAACGATTTGAGTCTCTATTTTAACGGCCTGTAAGAGGGTCATGAACATCGAAAGAGCAAGGGCGAGCGGGCGGGAATACGTGCCGTGTGTTTGAACGCTCTGTGAATGACGCGAGAATATAGGCGCAGGTATTCATTAGTGATGCCGACGATACATTCTCCTTCGCAGGCTAGGGCAGCGAGCGGGACGATAAGGAAGGCGACAAGGTGGACTGTAGATACCATGGCGGGAACGGCGGGCTTTGATATTGTAGGAGATGGTTTGATTTTGCGTTTGCTTTAGTTGAGTGAAGCCATGACACATGGTCACGTGGGTAGATGGTATACTAGTGCTTGAAGAAAAAGGAACATGGATCTCTCTGCGTGCGCACACATAGACAGCCGCCGTAGTTGTGACAAAATGTGATAAGAAAGTGGTGGTTACCTACCGCTATGTCTTGAATTCGAAGCGCAGACTAGTCATAATCTGCTGAACAAGGTTGAGCGGATGACCGAAACGAATTTAAATATCTTACCTCCTCCTCCTCCCTCCTCCCCGGCCCCACCACCTGTGTCATCGAGGTCGTCACCCTCGCCGTTGTCAAAGTAATTCTCGGCGTAATCATTATCGTATTCCTCCTCAACGTCATAATCCGATTCAGCAGCCTGTGAACCGGCGTCTGACCGTTCCTCGCCGCTTTTTTCCTGTAGATGATGCGATGAGAACACATCAACATGAAGCCCATAAATCTTACCAGTTCTTCTGCCTCCTCTGCCAGTTCATCGAGGTTCAGACGAGTTGGCTTGGCCTTCTTCCCAGCTGGAAATGTCCGCGCATAAGGGACTGCATCCCGAAGTAAAACGAATCCAACCTTTTCGTCTTTTCTTGGGGTTAAAGTAGCCCTCGAATATTTCGGATGGGAAAAACGGAGCGTGCAAATCTTTCCGTTTGAGAGGAGGAAGCGAGGCAGAAGTCTGGCGATATTTGTCCGAATACCGTTCAAGTTCTACACCAGAAGGATCAGCATAAATATGACAAGGTGAGCAGTGTACCCGACCATTCGATTTCACTGTTTCCACGACGTAATACGGAGACCTGCGCAGACGGGTGATAAAGCCCGTCTGCAGCTCACATATCTTCTTCTCCTCTGCAGAGAAGTTTGCAAGTACAGGTAATTGATCTAGAGGCTGAGTAAAGATGGGATCAGATGGCTGCCACGTCAAAGAAACAAGGTCCCCAACCGTACAGGGTACAATGCATCTGCTTCGCGCGATATTGCTTGTATATCCGCAAATGTGAGGCCCATTGGGGGATTTCCGCCTGGTCCAAAGGCGCCACCTCTGAAGCCCCCTCGGCCACCCCCTCGACCTCCACCGCGACCACCTCGAGACATCTTGCTGTGCACAGATCACTGTACAGCCACCTACAGCAAGGGAGAGATGACACAGCCACATATTCAACTCCGAAACTCCGCTCCCAATATAAAGTAAAGTGGTCGTGTCCCGCATTTTCGCGTCGCCCCTTTGTCAGTACCACCACCCCCACAAAACCATCTCTTGTTTCTGTCCTTGTTTTCGCACATCTTTTTTTCGCGTTTTCATTCATTACTGAAAAATGGACCAATCTCTCGACGAGGTGAGCAAAACGCATTCAAAACCCTTGTCCACTCAGTCTCAACCCGT
Organism: Afroboletus lepidellus; assembly: GCA_038094355.1. Classification (NCBI taxonomy): domain Eukaryota; kingdom Fungi; phylum Basidiomycota; class Agaricomycetes; order Boletales; family Boletaceae; genus Afroboletus; species Afroboletus lepidellus. The sequence goes on along the minus strand of JBBPUA010000260.1, from coordinate 8,397 downwards.
GTTCAGACCATTGCCGCTTCCCGCGCTAAGAACCAGCGCCGCCTCGGTCGTCGTAGTTCTGCCAAAACCCAATTGTTGGGAAGCCCCGCCAACGCTGCCGTTCGTGCCGTTGCCCAGAACACCGCTGCCGCAAAAGTGGTCGCTGCAGCCAACCAAGCTGCTCAGCCGGCTGACAAGATCATTGTCTCTAACCTCCCTGCAGATGTAAATGAAGTTCAAATCAAGGTACTTAACTTTGCGTTTTCATGGGCCAGTTCACTAATGCTCATGTATAGGAGCTCTTTCACTCCACTGTCGGTCCTCTTCGTGATGTTACCTTGCACTATGACAGTGCTGGCCGCTCGAAGGGAATTGCAGCGGTCCACTTCCAGAGGAAAGGAGATGGAACCAAGGCCTTCCAACAATATAACAATCGGCTCATCGATGGGAGTTAGTATCGCCACTTTCTTCTCTGCTTTGCTACGTCTCTGTTCTCGCGTTGCTGTTGAACGCTGGTCATCGCCCACTTCCAAAGCTACTTGGGACGACACACCTCAGGCGCTGAAGTGCGAGTTGACAGTCCTGCTGGTGGCGACCATGACTTGTCCTCGCTGCCACCTATGTTGCCTCATGCATTCGGTGGATTACAGCCGTGGCTTCGTAACGAAGGACTGATCACCCTTCGGATTCCACGTTGCCTGCAGCCAGCTATCCGGGTCTCCTTTGTGGTGCGGTCATGGGATTTGGTTACGAGTTTGGTGCAAGGATTGTGGAGCGAGGGTTGGTGTCCTCCAAATCTTCACCGCTTGACCAATTTCAGGATTGGGCATGTCATGAAGGCTCGATACATGTGGCGTCGTCGTGAAGAGTACTAGAAGCGCGGGCGAACGACTTGGCGGTCCTCGGTAACAGATAGGGTTATGGGTTGCTCGTATCCGTCCCCCTTTTTTGCTTGACTGCTTGCCTCCGAACTCAGCCGACTGACGCTACTATCTCGCGCCGTCCGTCAATTATAGAACGACCCATGAAGATCGAAATCGTCGTTGATCCTTCCCGTCCTGCTCCAGCTCAGTCTTTGGTTTCCCGCGTTGCCCCTCCTCCTGCAACTGTTGCCGCTACCACCACTACGACACGAGCAACAAGGTTGGTTCATTCTCTCTTCGTGTTTGCATTGCTTATCTCGTTTCATAGACCCGCCTCACGCGGTATCCGCAGAGGAAGAGGTCGCGCTAGAAAAGGGGTGAGTGAACGGCCACCAAAGAGTGCTGCTGATCTTGATGCCGAGATGGAGGTATGTGTAAAATGCCACTCCTATGAAGTATCCTCACACCGTCGTAGGACTACACTGCAAGCAATGCTGTTCCTGCTACTGCTGTCCCTGCAGCAGCTTAAATCTAGTAATGTATTGTTTTGGTGCTGCGTATAATTACACGCCTCATTGTTCTGCGTTGCCCTTGATAATGATCCTATACCTAACCTGGTTCATGTGTCCCGTAGTCTAGTTCGACTATGTACTGTACGCTCTGATGACTTTACTTTTGGACGCGACTGACTGCTCTGAAAGTTTTTTGAGGTGTGATTGTCCGTTTTAGGATACGACGGCGTTGTTTGGAAGCCCCTTTGTTACTTTTCTCGCCCATGGAGGAACCCCAGACGTTGTTTGCGGATAGACCAGAGTGGGCCGACGTCGTCCCCCTCGAGCAGTACGAAGGCGCCACCCCCATCGCACCCATCTTCTATACGCCAGAATGTGCGTATATATAATGGCTTCGGCGATCAAGCCATCCTTGAACTCCTGGTCCATGATTTAGACAAAGATGCCACAAATTACTTCAGAGGCGTCGTCAAGACTGGGGAGAAGAGCGACAGGGTGCTTGATCTCACGGAGAATATCATTCGACAGAATCCTGCCCACTACTCAGCATGGTGAGCGTCGTACCCCTTCCAGAGCACTCCGTCCGAACGTTGATCAGGCAGTATCGGTACAAAACCCTCATGGTTTTGAATGCCCCCATAGACGCCGAGCTGCGGCTTATGGACGAGCTCGCAGTCACGTATTTGAAGACGTATCAAGTCTGGCATCACCGTCGACTCCTCGTCCAACAGACCAACAACCCCGCGCCCGAGCTCGCCTTCATCACCAATGCCCTGCAGATCGACGCCAAGAACTACCACACCTGGTCGTACAGGCAGTGGATCCTCGCCCACTTCAACGACGACGCACTGTGGCGCGGCGAACTCGCCTTTGTCGAGCACATGTTGGACGACGATCTGCGCAACAACTCAGCATGGCACCATCGGTTCTTTGTGGTGTTCGCATCGGGCATCAGACAGGGCGACGAGGACAGGGACTCGGTCATTCGTAGGGAGCTGACGTGCGTCTGCGCTTCGATCTTCAGGGTGTGATTCGGGATTTGATTGATTGCGCTTTCACTGTAGCTTTGTCAAGGGCAAGATTGCGGTCGCGCCCAACAACGCGTCTGCATGGAACTATCTGCGAGGCGTGCTGGATCATTCTAAAACGCCCTATGCGACCCTGCGATCGTTTGTGACCCCTTACTCTGTTCCCCATCCGGAACAACACGAGGCTACCCCAGGAGACGTTGTGGACCTCGAGGATCCCCTTCCATCACCAGGGGCTCAACTACCGTGTGTTGCAGCCATGGAATTCATGGCAGATATTCATGAAACGAATGGTGGTGATGATCTCATAAAAGCGATCGAGGTACAGCAACCCTCTGCTTATCCCCTAGCGGCTAGCCTGGAGCTAACTTTGTCGTTTATTTCATGTGAAGCTCTGGAAGTCCCTTGCACATGAGCACGACGCTATGAGGAAGAAGTAAGTCATTTATCCAGTTTGCTTAACTGATTCACTTCGGCAATTAAATTGACGTGCCCGCTGCGTCAGGTATTGGGAGTACAGAATCAAAGAAGCACTACAAAATGTCCGATAAATGTATGAACGGTGTCCTGACGTGAATGATACGCTTGTTATCGTTCAGCTTGCTCGCCCAGAGGATCAAGCAATAGTTGTCCTGCACCGGCACCAGAACCCGTCGGACGAACCGATGGGGTCCAAGGGCCATTCTCGCTCTCCAAATGGGCCTGAACGTGGCCCTGTAGGAATCCGCTAAAGTCGCGCTGCAGCCTGCCCACTGTCGTTCATGCGAATAACGATCTTGCCAAACTGACTTCCGTGTTTCATGAGCTCGAACCCTTGTTCAGCGGACCCTAGACCCTCCAACGCATGGGACACCACGGGGACGATGTTGTGTTCCGCCATGAACCTTGTCGCATCAACGAGGTCCCGATATGACCCCATTGTCGACCCTGTTCGTTCCTTGCACGTCAACACGACCATCCTGACCACAAATTGAACGGACCACACGAACCGATAAGCTGGTGGTGTTTCAGCACCTCGCGCATGGTGAATTTCACGACAGGGTTGGCAGTCCTACGTAGACGGAAATTGATCACGGAATGAACGAGAGAAGGGGTGCACGCAACCAGACACGTACATGCCGTAGACGACGACTCTTCCACCGGGCTTGAGCATCTTGTTGACCTGCACCACGATGTCGCCGCCGCCCGAGTCGATCACGGCATCAAGCAAGGCGGAGCGCTCGCCCTTGGCGAGCAGCTCGGCCAGACGACTGGGCCAGTCCTCTGCGGACGATGGGTGAGTTGGCGACGACAAGAAAGCGAGGCCAAGACGCACGCGACGTGTACAGGACGCCTCCCGCTGCGCCCAGAGCGATGGCTTTCTGTATCTTGTCCTCGCTGCCGCTCGTGACGAACACGGTCGCGCCCTTTGCGAGGCAGAGCTGGAGCGCGATGAGCGCGACGCCGCCGCCGATGCCCGTGATGAGCATGGTATGACCCCGTTCAATGCGAGCGTGGACTACGGCGGCTCTGCGATTGAAAAAATGAAGGCGGGTCAGCACACCGTACATGTCACCTATCAGACCATGCTAGGCATGCCCGCCGACACACCTCCAAGCGGTCAACCCTGCGATGGGCCACGCGGCCATGTGGACGTCGTCGAGGTGCTCCGGGGTACAGAGGACGTGATCCCGCTCGACGACGACGTACTCTGCAAACGTGCCCAGCGGGGGCCGTTTCCCGCCCCCGAGGATCCCGAACGTGGACCTGGCGCATGGGGTGAGAGAGATGTCCCGGTTGCTAAACACGAAGCGAACCCACCCTGGTTCTGGGGCGTCAGGACTGCGCTCCCAACCCCGCATCGGCACAAGAAATACGCGGCGTCGTAAAAGCGGGTCATGCGGGTCGCTAGAGGCGACGACCGTCCCTGGAACGGGCTTGGGTGAACGACGCGAGCGGTGGCGATCAACGCACCTGCACCGTCACTCCCGAATACCGCTCCGATGGTGATACCTGGATATTTCCCATAGCGAATCCAGAGCTGGAGCAAGGTCCATCGCGATCCATTTCGACATCAAGAAGAGTGGGAAAACACTGACATCTCTGCGGTTGAACGCTACGGCGTTCATCTTGACTAGGATCTGACCCTTCTGCAGGGACGGTATCGGGCGCTTCTCGATTACTGCGTCATGGTAGAGTGGCTTCCGTTCTGCGGGAGACTGCTTCAACACCAGCACGCGCGTTTCCTTTGGTAGTCCCATCGAGTTGCGGTTAAGCGAGTCTTCCAGGGAAGTAGGAACATAACGGTTCAATCCGGGCCGCGCCGAGCTCGGAATACCCAATGCGAAAATAAACTCGGATCCGGAACTTATATACACGGGTACTACATACGTACATCGATACTACTCAAAAAGGTCCACCACCCTACGCTTTGGAGAGACCACCGCGACCACCTTGCCTTCGAAGCTCAACAACTCACCACCCTTGGTGGCGACCATGTCGTAGAACGGCCCCAATGGGACGCCCAACAGCTTCTCCACGTTGGTGGTCGCCATGGCCAGGGCGTCTTCCACGCGGACCAACTCCTGAGAATCGAGATAGGCCTGTACGCGGAAAGACGTGTCACCATAGCGAGCAACGTCACACGCAGAATACACTTACCCAGGCGGCATCCCATCTCAGGTTGCGCGCAGCCGACGTAGACATTTGTGGCGAGTCAAACACACTTTGGTGTCCGATGCCGACAGTCACCCCGTGCGCGAACAACGTCGATACGAGGCTCTCTTCCGTGACGGGCGGCCCTTGAATGCTTGAATAGAAACGACATCAGTCATGGGACATGAAACTAGCACGGGACGACTGACACCCGGCGACCTTCCCAGTTGTACGGGTACGGTCTCGGGGGGGTGACGATGACGCCCACGTTCGCGGCCGCCAATTCGGCAGCGACGAGGTGTGCTTCGCCTGCACCTACGAGAGTCATTTTCATTGGCGTTCCAGAGACCACCTCGACCTCTTTCTTGAGGTTCAACAAACTGGCGATGATGTCGGCATTCTTGGCGTGCACGACCAGTGGCAACTCTCCCTGTACGTTTGTTAGACTCGGGCTTTCAGGGAACATGGAGAACAAACCTTGACGATGGCCTGAAATGCTGCACCCCTTTCGCCCCCGTACGGAGCCAACAAAAGACGGCGAAGCGCTGCAATTTGCGTGCTCACGCTCGGTCCTTTACCGCGGCGTAGGACAGCGACGTGAACGGCCGTGACGTCTTCGCGCACGGCACCGACTTCCAACCTATGTTTCGCCCCGAGGGAAAAGTGAGTACTTAAACCACCCAAGAAACCGTCCGAAATCGGCGAGGTGACCGCTGTTGAAACACCAGACCGATAAGCAAGTCTTAAACGAACTACGTTAGCATCTTAAACATGTTCTGATAACGACAGCCTCACAGAGCATCTCGGGTCCCAAATATGAGACCGTCCACAGCACGAATGATACTATCATTGCCAAGGCCCATTGGGATGGAATCTTGTAGGGGGTCTAAAACAACACCGTCCGAGGTAGCTGCCTCCATGTTGATTTCCTGAAGGCCGAGTGCGGTTCCCGCAGATACCAGGGCGGGAGCGAGGGAACCGCCCTCCAAATCGATCACTTTCAGTCCTTTGGCGTTCATGAAAGAAGTACATGTCCCCACTAGGCCTGCGCAGACGATTTGCCCATCTTGGACGAGGACGATGCCTTCATCGACACCAGTAACCCCAGCCTGGAAGAGAGTATGCGCCCCGGATTCGTCCCTGTGCCACACGCTGGATACATTTCGGAACAAAACACCACCAGACGTGATCGGAGTCGCCTCGAGGGGAGGCAGTCCTCCGAACTCGACAGCAGCCTTGGCTTCCTCGTCAAAGTTTGGAGTCGTCGGCGTGGTCTGTTTGTCGTCTTTCAGCTTTGTAAACGATGTCTTAAGTTGGGGTATTCCGTCAATGAACACTTGCACTGGCGTGGCACCAAGCGCCAACGGATGGCTGTCCCAGATGACAAGGTCTGAATAACCTCTTGAGGACCAGTTTAATCATAAATGCTATTCATGACTTGCCTGCATCATACCCTGCAAGAAATCGTCAGCGACAGAAATATGATGCCCTCAAAGGACCTTGCGTACCTTCCTCGATGTAGCCGAGACGGTGATCCAGCCCGAGCAATTCTGCAGCATTGGTGATGACAGATGCGAGAGCAGCGTTCGCAGGGAGCCCATAATAATGAGCCTGCTGTGCTTCGTGTAAGAGCCATCGAGACTGAATGGCCGGGTGGTCGCTCTACAATGACGCCACGTCAACGTCGCCCAACAAAACGCCGATATAAATATACCTTCATAATGACCTTGATACCTTGCTCGTTCAGGATGCGAGGCGCGAACTCTGAATGGCGGTACGCCTCACGCTTGAACCTAGCGATGATCAGTCTTGGAGGAGCCTGGACGAGTATTTCTACCTTGAGAATGCTGCAAACATCGCAACAGCGGGTGGATGTTCTACAAGAAAAAGATCAATTGCCGATCTGCTACGTGATGATTCGGCTGACCATAAGCTCGTTTCAGGACATCTGGTACAAGGTAGGCCTCGTGTGCATGATGGAATGCGGCAACCGGGAATTGGAACTCGTTGGATAGCTGCAAAGAATGTAACTGCCCAACAACAGGAGCGTCGCGCGGTAATCTTACCCTCACGAAAGCGTCCAAGTCCACAGCTTCATAGCAGTGAGTGTGAACCTGAAGACGCGTTCATCGGTCATCTACCTCTCACATCGACCAACGTCACCTTGACTTTCCCTCTCAATACATCCACGAGAGCTTCCCATTGCAAATCCTCTGGGAACTCGCCTAGTTCTTCCCACTCATCGGCAAAGGCTTTCGAGCAATATTCGTCTTGCTGTTCCTTGATCTGACGGGCACGTTCGTACCTGCGGGCCGGTTGCTGTTGCTATCGTCTGCAGTGATGCAATTTCGCATACTCACGCTTCACGGTGCGACCACGCGACATCCATCCTCGTTACCGAAAAGATTCGTGCTATACTTGAAAATCAGACTGGGCAAGTGCACAGGGCGGTGACACGTACATGGATTCTCTCCTAAAGGCATCGATACCGTCAATCAATGCACATAAACACATCTGGCCACGCACCACACGCATGCCTACAAACAGATCAGCGTCCTGAGAGCAAGGTACGAAACAACGACCGACTTGATGTGACGCCAACGCGGGGGCACGTCATAGTCTACCTCCGAACCATCGAGGCCATGTGGCGGATCGACCAACAACGACGTCGTTGACCTGTCCTTTGTCTTCCGGAGCTTGATCGTAAACGCCTGTCCGCCTGTCGACAGTCAACACATAAGCCAAACCGCGATTTGTGGACGCGACGTACCGATAGCACCGTCAGACCCGGGGAGAATGAGCGATGTGGTCACCCCGCCTGCGATAGCGTGCGCGTACCCCTCGTCGTGCGTGTTGAGCCCGTCGATGGAGCGTAACCAAGGCTGCACGAGGCTCCTGTGTGAGTCGAGATCCTGAGCGCCGTCCAGCACTGGCGACGGGAGGACGCCAAGGTGCGAATGCACGTCGACGATGCTGTGAGCCGACGCGTGAGCGTGTCAGCGCGCGAGGCCTAGTCAAGTCCAACTCACCCCGGCGTCACCCACGCGCCCTGTTCGCGTCAGAGCGTATCACACAACAAGTTGCAGCACTCACCTCGGCGTCGATCTCTATTAGAGAACCCCCACTCAACCAGGTGAGGTCCCCGACGCGCGTGATCAGTCCGTTCTCCAAGAAAATGTCCCCGTGGACGACGTCCGACCCATCATCCAGTCCGGTCCAGATCGTCGCGTTCCGAATGAGCACTGGCGCCGTTCCCGGCTCATACCTATCCGAATCCGTGCGCTCGTTGAACCCCGGAGGAGGTCCCGGCTTAATGGACAAGGATCGGCATTTCGCAAGCGTTTCCGCACCATGCAGGGGTATGCGGACGCGGTCGTGGTG
>JBBPUA010000259.1:0-23385 GCA_038094355.1 Afroboletus lepidellus | reverse complement strand
AACGTCGCCAGACCAAGCGCACCACGTGCACGAGCGCGGTATTCCGCATCACGTATTTCTTCTTGGTTAAGGTCGATGCCACCTACACCGCGACCACCCGGCACAGCGCCTCCGCTCGAGCGTTGCGAAGGCCCGGGTTGCGAAGGAGCTGTAAATAAAACAGTGGGACACAATGAGTAACGCAATAGATGAAAATCATAAACAAGGCGTACATCCATCCTGCCGCGTCATCAAGATTTTGCCAAAGTCAACGCCTGGGGGATACACGATATAGCGCTCAAGTCCGACAGTGAGCCCGCTGGTGTGTGTAAATAAGATAGGGCAAGGAAACCAGCGGAAAAAACTTACCGCCATTCCACAAAACAATCCTCTAACCAGGTATGGTTGACAACTGGAATAGACCACGAGAGTGCGCGAGTCGTCTTGGGGGATGGCTGGCTGCAATGGACCAAATCAACTCATATAAGCAACGACGGAGAGGGGCGCTCACAAGCCAGCTATAAGGACCTTGTTCGATTGACTCATGCTTGGCGTGAACTTGGCACCAACAAGCGCAATAAGGCGCTTGAGATAGTCGCGTGCTGCCCCAGTGTAATTCGTCACTGAAATCTCCTAAAAGCAAGTTAGCTAAACCTAAAGGAGGGCGAGGGTGGTATTGTCACGAACGCAGTCCAGAAGCTCGGGGATGTGTCCTCTTGGAGTGGGATACCATAGCAACGAGTCGAGGGGTGAGTGGAGTGTACCGCTAGACTCGACGCTGAATAACCAACTGAGTGTCCCGATGAGAAGGGCAGCACGTGCTGCCTAGGCGAGCTAAATATGAGAGTAAGGCACAGTTGTCAGAAAAGCATACCTTGAAATACGATTTGCCACTCCGCCACCGTGTAACGAGCACATCAGCTTCGTCGAGGGCATTTTCTTCCGCGTCCTCGTCTGGATCCCCAGAGATGCGTACGACGACACCACCAGCACGTTGGATGCGTGCTTCGATTGCGCGCCGCGAGCCGTCCGCCAACTCTAATGAGGCAGAAAGGAGTATTCGTCGCCCGTCCCAAACGCGGGCGTTGTCCACGATGTTTGTACCATCTCCTGCTTCTGTGGCTGCCTCTGCAGTAGGTTTGCGTCGGCGCCTGCCGTCAGGTGCGAGCGGATCGTCGTCGAGATCGAGGGTCACACCAGGGCGTAGTACAAGAGGGTCTGGCCAAGTGTATGGCGTTTCCGGTATGCGACGACCGAGACGGACGGCGTCATCGAACCAATGCGGAGTGAGGATGCACATGTGTGTTTGAGGCGCAAAGTGTAGGGCGGTGTTGTACTGAACAGAAATATGAGAGGAGCGCGGCGAATGATGGAAGTCTGAGTACCTTGTCGCTGCCAGTGCGGAGGGCAAAAAGATGAGTTACGTCGCGCGTAAGACCGACTCGCCATTGGCCGCCGAGAGCGGTGATTCCTGCTGAAAGCACCTCCAAGTCGGCCACAGAAAGCTAGGGCAAACATGAGAAAGCGCAAGAAACGTGAAGACACGAAGGAAACGCACGTCGGTAGCGCAGGCCACAACACCTGAAAAGATCATGGCTGGGTCAGGAGAATAATACTGTTCGCTGGAGCCGTACGCGTCAATCACAACACAAGAAAGAGAGGCAAGAAACATACGGTTGTCGTTTACCCATGACGACACTACGATCAACCCAGCGGTCAGTGACGAGCTTGAGGGCAGGGAGGTCGGGAGTGACATGGGCATGGGCGTGGGAGGCAGTGGGGGCGATGAGATGTGTGTAGGGCGGGTGCGGGGCTGCGCCGTTGAGGTCGAGCACGGCTGCAAGTTCGTTTCTGCGCGTCGGAGGCAGCGATGGCGACAGCGAATACGACACTCCATCAAAGACGGCCATCACGACGACAACGGAAACGCGTCGCTCAATGTGAGTCACAGATCACGTGGGTCCAACCTAATGCGGCAGTGCAGATTGACTTGATAAATTAAGTACTTGCCACAATATTTTCGGTGCTTAGAGAAACTCAGCAGTCTGTGCTGCATCGCGACCTTGATGCTACCTATTCACTGTTTCACAGAGGCCATGTCAATTGTTCCAGCCCTGCTCTTATTAGTTGCGCACTCAGGCAGCCTTTCCCAGCGGAAGCTTTCGCTGGGATTCATGGGATACCAAGTCCAAAGCTGAACCTTTCCGGTGAGTACTGCAAACCTGAACCAGTGCATGTTCATTTATACACTCTTTGCGGATCACGGAGATCAGCGCGATCCCAGGTGTATTAAACCGGGTTGTCATGCGCCCCTTCGATGCTCGTCATCTCTTCCCCCAACCGGCAGGCCGGTGCCATCTTCTAGGATCCAAACCTCGTCCTGTCGAACCTAAGCAAGGCATGTCGTTCATTGTGTCCGAACTAGGCGGACTACAGATCTCTAAGGTGGGTTTTCTGACGAGATGGCTTCGCGCCCTCTCCACTGGATGAACACTGATTCAGGTTTGGCATTCAACAGTATTTCAACGGTATGTGCAAGCGCCCGCACTTGTTCTGGCGGCGTCGTATTCATATATTGATGCTGCCTAGTCGCTGGTATGGCCATTCTAGTGAGAAAAAGAAACCAAAGTAGGGGACAAATTCTAACGCAATCGCGCTTGTAGATATTTGACTATGCGATCACACTCGAGGACGAAGTACATTGCCGCACTGGATCTCTCATCTTGGGCTGATCCCGCCTTAGGCACGACTGGTGTGGGGCCGCAGCTGGGACGTAACCCGGTTCATCTTCACGGTAGCAAGGTATCTACCTTTTGTTGGTATGGGAATGACTGCATATGGTGAGCATGCATGTCACGACGATATCACATATATCTGCTAAAGACCCTTGATGGGAAGCTGCGCTGTGCTCAGCTTCACAGGTATATCACGAGTGTCATCATTGGATGCCAACTTACATGTGCTGATAGCCATGTCCACCGAGTTTAGGGGAAAACAGTGGGTAGATGATTTACCAATGTCTCGGTAGCGCCAAATTAACATGTCTTTTTGACATTTTTAACAGTCATTCATGCATTGGGCATCATCGCTGCAGAATGTCAGCCCTTTCGCTTTCTTCCTCGAGCATCATGTGAATGTTGTTTATTGTGTAGTACTTCTTATTCTTCGCACGTACGCTTTCTGGCAGGGTAACAAGCGGGTGTTATACGGCCTGCTTGCATATGCTGCAGTGAGTCTCTTTTACTATTCCGAGTATTTCTTAGAGTTCGCATAGCAGACAATGACACGGTCCTAGGTTACAATTGCCGGGGCAATCACATTCAATGTCGCCCCTGTCCACTTTCTCCGTGAAGGTAAAGAGTCATATTAATTTGAGTGGTTCTCTCAATTTATGTAACTGATCTGAGGCGGTCACATACCCCCGGGCTGCCTGGTTGCCTCTCGAAATAGTACCATTGTATATTTATTTATAATGGTATTCGAAATAGGTGGGTGACCTATCGTGTCTATTTACTCGTGCTATACGTGACTTTTAAAGTGATATTACTTTTGACGGCATACAAGCAATCCCATACATATCAAAAAGTGAAGGTTAACCTTGCGCGCACAGTCTATCGGGATGGCATGCTTTACATCTCGTGTATCATTCGTAAGTAAAGCCTTGGTCTGACAAACTTGCGGCTCACCTGCTTGTGAAAGTCATCACATTTGTCAATGTCATTGTTGATGGTATATTTCCGGTAAGCATGTTCTGGCTAGAAAATGCCAACGATGGTGTTCAATTGTCCTCAGCCACAATTCAGCGACCTCTTGGACATGTGCGTGGACCTACGTCCCGTATTTTACCCTCTAACCTCTGACAACGCTTCTGGTCCTCGCAGACCTCAGATTGTGTTCCACAGCGTGCTCGCATCGCGCATCATGTTCAACCTGCGCAAGGGCTCCTATTATACAGAGGAAATTGAAACTGGAACGATGAACTTTGTCAACCTTAGCAATGTCGTACCTCCAGGCCCACGCTCACTGACAATCAGATCCGGATCTTGAGGATCGCGGGATACCCAGAATGTGATGGGTATCTCCGTCGTTGGTTGACGTCCAAAACCCACCAGCTAGTGATCTGGTATATCGATAGCCCTCTGGTTGGATGCTATAAGTTATGGACCAAATGACTTTATTTATATGGAATGCGATTGGGTTGTGACAGTGCGAACCCGCCCCCCGAATAAAAGACTATCCACGTGCTGTGATTTCGGGTCCCTTGCATACACGCGCCAGCTCAGTAACACAGTGCTCCGAAGTGCAGCCTGGTCGTATGTCACTTGTGCCTGACCCGCGAGAAGGCTATAGCTGTAATATACGCTTGTCTAACACATATACATACATGCGACAACCGACCCGGAATGATCCCACATTTGCCTATATAATCCGACCGCAAAAGGGGAACTTCGATATCACCAGGAAACATTCTTCACATTGGTAAACAAGATGTCAGCATCCCTCGGACTTGCCGAGTGTACTTTGGACAATGGCCATGATTGCTCTGGTTCTTGGCCTTCTGCCACTGGTACCTCTGACCATTGGCGAAACCTGATGTCCGATGTGGTAGACTTGTCCACGCTCTGCGGCAAATTCTTTCTTCCCAACACCCGAAGGATAAGCATCTGTGGTGATATACACTGCAAACGCACCATCCCGTGAGTTTAACCCCTCTTGTACCAGAGAGACGTGGCTAGTCACGCACCGTCATCATGAAATATACCCACGAAAATGGAATCATGACCTGAAGGCCTAACCCAAGCGTAATCAAAAAGACGATCCCAGAGGCGGTGAACGGGAGTGCCGACTCGACGATGATCTCAGCAGCAGCGAAATACACCGAGGAGAATTCATGACCCAGTTCGGCGCGGATCAGTTTTCCATGGCGAATCAAGCGATAACAAATCAACGACGTCAGCGTCGTGTTGAGAAAAACTGAGACAGTGTAATAGGACAATGCCGTATGGGAAGCAGTGCTATGAAGAGAGTGACCGACGTGAGAGCTGAGTATCCAGGTCTGTAGCACACCGAGAACTTAGTTTTTGTGAGGTGAACGCGAGGTGAGGCATGGAGAAGTAAGGTGCTCACTAAGGCTGGCAAACCAGAGCACCAGGGGACCAATGATGACAAGATTAGTCTCCCACAACGCCCGACAACGATGGATCTGATGCGAGGTAAACGTGATGAAATTAGCCCGAGATGGATGCAATTATTATAGAGCCTACCAATAAAGCATCTGTCATCAGCTGTAGTACGAAGATCGCGGTCCGCGCCAAATTCAAATACCACCCTGTCACATTTGCCAGCCAATATGTGTTGGCACCGCCGGGGCTCTGAGCGCCATGAATTACCCACATCTCTTCGCCGAATATGTCGGTCGCGGAGATCCAGATAGTGATCAATACGAGCATGACAGTGCTAAAGAGAAGTAGAGAGAGGCTGGCACGTTGCTTTTCCTTCAAGATCAGTAGCGCATGTACCGTCTCGAGATACAGAGCGAGTTCAATCCCTGGTAATCATCGAAGAATAAAATGGCAATCAGTCAATTAGACCACTAGCAAATGGACCCTCAGACCATACAATATGTCTTGCAGGTTGACAGCCACATACGTCGCATTCTGGGAGGTCAGCGTCGGCATAGCAGGCAGGTTTGAGTTGAGATACGATACAATAATAATGTGAGATACCACCTGGTCGTCTGTCAAAATCTGACAGCCTCGATATTTGTGTCTTCAAGCTGAAAGTTTGTTTAACCGGAGGATTACCAACCAACCTGAAGGGGATAGAAAATTACGCCAACTGACTGTAATCGAGGGCCGAGATGGTCGGTGGTGGGTTGCTACCTGTTGCTATCTTATGCCATTAGCGGCGTCAGCGGTGCAAGGGCATTGAACTTTCCCGACCCGTAATCCTTACCCACGTTGTGAAACAGATCATCCCTTGAAGTCAAATGGCAATGCTCTTTCCATCAGGATCGTCTCGGGCTCACAATTTACTTGCTAGTACTGTTGAAGTCGTTGAATTAAAACCTCTAGTTAGATAATCATCAGAGTCGGTGATGGCAAATTAATTTAGATTCCACGCTTGCCAACCGAATGGACTACCAGGGACCGTACAGCTACGATTGAAAGGAGGGAATGTTTTAGTAGGTCATAACCGCGGAGAGAAATGATCAGAGAGTAGCAGACGCACAGCGTCCTACAAGTGTTTGTGCCCTCGGCATCACCTAGACTCCGTCTCTCACAATGGCCGCAAACGTATCGTCCCTTCGAGTTCGTCACCTCTTTGCGGCGTCCCCTCGGATAAACGATCAAACCTGAGGTTCGTGGTCGAGGAGGCGAGCTCGCTCGTAGCCTGTCGCGATCTCCTTGCTCTTGATATCCGCAGGATGAGCATTTGGGGCGAAATACACTGCAAACGCATGTCGTGAGTCCCCCACCTGACGCATTGACAGACTACGTACTGTCATAAAAAAATAGATCCACGAAAATGGGATGGAAGCTATAGTTCTTGATCCCAATGCCACCAGAAAAGCGATTCCGGAAAGTGTAAATGGGAGCGCCGTCTCGATGACGAGCTCGGCGACAGAGAAATACACCGAGGAGAATTCGTGACCGAGGTTGGCATGCACCACATTCCCGTGGCGGATGACGCGATAACAGATCAGTGACGATAAAATCACGTTGAGGAAGACGCAGAGGCCGAAATAAGCCAGGGCCATTATAGCGACAGACGTTGGAATACCACCAACCACAAAGGAGTCGAACATCCAGTTTTCTATCACACCGAGAACTAGATCGGATACGTGTCAACCGTAAATTGAAAGACGGTAAATGGAGGTGCTTACCGAGGGTAATAAACCACAGAACCACGGGAACAGCAATGACGAGAGGGTTTTTCCATAGCGCCCAACAACGGTAGATCTGGTTAGGTGGGTTAACTGTTGCATCCTCGGATGTAACACCGCAGCATGAGTCTGATCTTACCAACAGGGCGTCAGTCATGAGCTGTAAGACGAGGACGGCTGCCCGTCCCAAATTCATGTACCAGGTCGATCTGAAAGCATACCTATGCCTTACACATATCTCCTCGCCATATCCAGCATCCATGAAAACCAGGATAGTGACCAATGTGAGCATGACGGTGCTGAAGAGCATGTCCATGACATCGGCGCGTTGCATCCTTCTAGAGGCAAGCAAGGTATGTATGGTCTCAAAATACAGAACCAGTTCGACTCCTGGGTGTGATTGGCGCAAAACAAATCGATGCAAGTGTTAATGGCTAGAACATATCTGCACCCAACGACGCACCATACAATATGCCCTGCAGATTGACAGAGATGTAGACCACATTCTGCAATGTCGAAGTAGTAATCGAACTTGACATGCAAGGGCTCCTCGCAAAGAGTGAAAGTGGAAACCAGTAGGTCCGGGACACGTTCTCGTCTCGATAGCCGTATCTGCCCTCTATATCATGGCACCCAAAGAACGTTTCAGAAACTGGTGATGCTATCTGGTGGCCACAGGTTCTGTCGTTCGATATTCAATTTGGATGACAGGAAATGACAGCATACAGGAGACGATTGGAAACTTGATTTGATCCATGCAGTAGTAACGTCCCCCAGCCGCTGTCCAATTGATGACGACAGGAAAATTTATTGACAAAACAGCGTTCCTAGTACGCACCCGGTGAGGAGACGCGAGGGGGCTCTGGTTCGATCAGCATTCGCTAAAACATTAGGAACGTAAAGCCTGTTCGGCAGCAATCCAGGGACATAGTCCGAAGGCTCGGGTCATAGAGGAGGTTTGCCATCAGTAAATATCGTTAAAATTGTACTCACTCATGAGAAAGTGTGACGTTCATGCTGATGGTAATGTACGTACTCCATGCTGTGATCGTGGGCATTGTGAGTTCAGGAATGTTTGGTAACCGATAACGTTCTGTGCGAGTGTTTCACTGTGCTCCGGACGTCGAGGAACAAGATGCCAAGGAGACATCATTGTCACTGCCAGTGTTATGTAAGCATATCGGAGGGACTATGACTCGAAGGCCATCGTAACACACCGGGGACATCGTGATTTCAGAGACACCTAAAGTACATTTAATATTTGAAATTTCCGATACTAACCCATCAAATTTGAAGTTTAAGCCATGATTTCATTTAAATTTCAGATTTAAAAAGAATTTTAAAGGGATTTAAACGGTCTGAAATCACGATGTCCCCGGTGTGTTAGTATGTACTCGTCTATCTGGCATGAGGGCCACCCACCAGCATTTAGTCCGAATCCTTGCTGAAGTTCGAGATCCAGTACAGGTTCATAAACGGAGCCTATCAATGACTTGCCCGCATACAGTGGCCATCAGTGCAAGTATCTCGATCACGCCGAAGCGAAGGCGGCTCTGTACGCCAACGATTCAACCTAAGCCTTGAACACAGTCCAGCTTGATCACTTTGACCCGCCCGCCCTCACCACAGGAATGGCTGCACACATTCGTAGTAATCGCGGGGTGAAGACCTCACACATGGTCTAGGCGCGTGTCGCAACTGAAGAAGTGTGTAAGTCCAGGACTTGGTGCGCCGTCGAGAGGTGGATGAACCCGACAGGAGTTACCTTTCCATGTTCGATGATCATCTCGCTTCGGCAAGACTGTCACGGGTTTGAACACATCATGATGTATCTTGTATCTTGTGGAATGGAGGTGAAGGATTCGTGACCTGTGAGAGTAGTTGAGACCAACTTACTCTAACCAAGCGGTGTCCAGTTGAACAGGAAAGGTATGTACTATAATGTAGCTCGAAATTCTGTCTCTGGAGCCGTGCCTCCGAGGTTCAGTATCGGAAGCGGTATATGTACTAGTTATGGGACCTAGTGTAAGCCAGCGTGCTTACACACGGACGGCACAGCATGTTTGTTTTCCCAGTTAACAATGCTTAGGCTGTTCCGACACATCTCAATCTCGGTACACATGATATCTAAAGCGCAACGCAGCGAAAAGGTCGAGCTATCACTGTCTCGGAAGTACTGACGTACTGACTAATAATATGTTGTATTGCATTCTTGAAACGATCTCATGGTCACCATCCGGACCACCGTGAGGCTCCACCCAGTGAATAGCCATCATTGGATTGCGTCGGTCCATATACCTGTCGTTGAACTATTTTGTATCGATTGTTAACAGCGGTACGTGATCCTTTTTTTCCCGATCCACCGTCGGTCTCATCCGCTATCGTCTGGACGGGCTTAGCAGCATGCTAGTCTGCGTTCTTGCTGGAAGTTCATAGTCTCGTGTTCAATGCATCAACGCTGTACAATCTAAACGCCAGATCACTCATCAGATTTAACCGTATGCCTTAAGCGAAGGGGCAAGTTTTTGTCGTCATCTGGACCTGCTTGCTACCTGGGGCTAATCGGAATCAATCATGTTCACCCATGTTTGAACACGTGCATGCTCGGAAACGCATAAAGATAGGCATACTCGCCCGCATCTCTGAAGTCCTTTGTCGAAGGCGTTTTCACGATCTTGTTTTGTCGCTGCCGAGGCGCCGTCGCATATCCCTCCCAAACCTCGTGAAGATGGTATCACCGATTGCATTTAGAGCTTCGCCCGTGATCCGCTTATGTCTATGCCTCGGCTTTGTTGCTTCTGTGATGGCATTCAACATGACGCTCAACACAAATGTACGTCTCTCTTCCTCGACGTCGCCAGTTTCTCATGCATTTACCTTGCCGTCTAGCTGGCCGTGTACGTGTTTATTTTCATCTTGATGAATGTCACATCGAATGAGACCGTCCAGATACTGGGGTCAGAACTCGTGTGGAGCAGTCAATCCAAACACAGACTCGTGGCAGCAGCCGATCGAGTTCTATTGTGGTGTACGTCTCTGTTTGCCTGTGTACGGTGGCAACTCACGTCTCGTCCATTCCAACGCGCAGGATGATACCGTCGACACATTACCGATCGCGTTCCTCACCGAGTTCTATTCGACCGGTAATTTGCCCACCATCAACCTTGCCAATGTGAGCTGGGATTTTCATCTCCGTTTTCTGATGGCACTTAACCCACGTACTGTTATCGCGCCTGCGGACGGTAGACATGCAACATTGCGAAAGGTCATGTCTTCCCGGGAACGAACCTTCCAAACTGCACCTTTCTCGCGGCAGGTATCGGAACATGTCAAAAGGCGGGTAAGATCGTCACGCTCTCCATGGGAGGCGCAAGCGGGAACGTCGGATTCGCGAACGATGCTGATGGGCAAGCGTACGCCAAGGTTATCTGGGACATCTTTCTGGGCGGGAGCAGCGACACTAGGCCGTTTGGCACAGCTATTTTAGACGGGTGTGTTTTACCTTCTTCCTTTGGTTGGATGGATTTACGATGATACTGCTGTGCGGCCGCTAGGATCGATATGGACATCGAAGGGGGGTCGCAAATGGGGTATTCCGCATTCTTGGCAGCATTACGGACGCTGATGGATGGCGGAAACAAAACGTGAGCGCACCTTTCGGCTGTTCAACCTCGGGTCCTCACGGAGTGACAACGTCGTAGATACTACATCACCGCAGGTCTCAACTCTCCTTGCAAAACGACCACGCTGTTCGACTGACTCATGCCACGTAGCTCCGCAGTGCCCTTTTCCAGACGCGTACATCGGGGGCACGTTGAGCACGTTCGGGTTCGATGCTGTTTACGTGCAGTTCTGTGGGTATTCGTCTTCATACAGAGATTGACGTGTCACGTATTGACCCGAACTCCTTGTCTCAGATAATAACTATTGCGAAGCGAGCAACTTTGGAAATGCCAACGTGCGTCGTCTTTGCTCAGCCCGGTGCTCTGCATACTTACGTAGTTTCGATATCATGATAGGACTGGGACTTTGGCGCGTGGTGAGTGCCCCTCTCGATCTCTGAGCGATCGCGCGAGCGACAGGGTGGTGCAGGGACGACTGGGCTCAGAACGTCTCCCCCAACAAGAACATCAAAGTGTACATCGGTGCGCCGGCCGCGCCGAGCGCCGCCGACAACGGTTACGTGAGCGCGTCGGCGCTCGCGTCGGTCATCGAGGAAACCAAGAACGCCTACGCGTCGTTTGGAGGCGTCATGCTATGGGACGCGTCGCAAGCGTACGGTGCGTCGCGATGGTGATGGTTGGCGGGAGGCTAATCGAGGGCGTAGCGAACGGGAGGTATGACAAGGCGGTTAAGGCTGCGTTAACAGGGGCCGGAGCGGCGACGGCGACGCCCAATGAGTGCGCCGGCGTCGATGCATGGATGTCCAACATCATCGTGCGTCCGTTTCGTCATCCAGCGACCACGCTGACGCACACTGCTTTAGTACGTTGGCGGGGAGCAAGTCACGTACGAGTACGTCCGGTTCCGTTGTCCTTGGGGCAAAGCTCACGCTCGTCCCACTAGCTACCGGCTCTGGAAAGCCAGGTGGTGGACAGAAGGGTCGGTCCCTGGAGGTGAGCACCCCCTGCGACGCTAAAATTTCGGGCTGACTATTTCCCCCCTAGGATCCGACGACGTCTGGACCCTCGTCGGAGCGTGTTAAATGCTAGCGCCACAGTCATGGTTGCGCGATCGCCTACCCGGATGCACCCGGGTCGCCGACGACCGATCGTATACGTGGCATTGTCCCTGTTGCTGTCCCTCAAGCTCTGTTTACATGTATGATGCCGAGGACGAAAGAGACATCCGAGGAAAGCATCGGATCGTTTTACACAGATCCATGTACCACGTGTGCCCACCCAACGCATTCGATAGATGCATGCTTGTAAAGGAGAAATGAAACTCCAACCAACCAAGAAGGGTATGAAACATGTGCAAGGATTAGAAAAAGGAGCCACGCGAACAGGAAATGCATCCGAGGTAGCGGAGCGTCAGACATAACACCACCGAAAAGTCGCATAGCCGACAAACAAGAGTGACTGAAGACCTATCGATCGAGGATAGACAATGAAACTTAAGACGGGGAGGAGAAGAACAAGGTCACGACATATGCACCACATGACGCTGAGACTGACCTTAGGTATAAATACCTGAGCGCTGATGGCAGGCACTTCGATACATTTCCCATTCTCGTGAGAGGGCTACACGATCGTGAAGTTCCGCGCGTTTTCAGAAAGCAAGGTCATTCGCATTCAGGTGACCTAGCATTTACATGGCAAGCAGCATGAAAACGGAATCGACCCGACGTCTCAGTTGTAATGCTTGACGACGATACCTCCAATGAGCTCCTCCTCGGTGTTCTCCGACCCCTTCTTGAGCGCAACGCGCCCATACGTCATCGTCCGCTCCTTCCTCCACTCCTCGGCAAGGGGCGCCTCCACGTCCGGACATTGTCGCTCGATGCCGACGCGCTGCAACACGGGACTGTGTGCGAGCGGCAAGAGCGGCACGTCGTTGTCTGCCATGGAAAAGTAAAAGGCGCCCACCCTGTCGTAAGCGCTCTGGTCCGACGGTGGCTGGACGACACGGTGGATCGTGGGTTTGTAGAAGCCGCCGGTGAGAAACGCCATCATGTCGCCCGTATTGATGACCTTTGTCCAACGGGTGAGCACATGATGAGATCCAGACGAAAAAGGACGGACCAGGGCATTGTCAATGTGGCGGACCCAACGCCATGTCCCGTCCGGTGACAGGATTTGCAGTCCACCGACTGGCTGACTCCACAGGATGGTCACGCTCCCAATGTCTAATGGTGCGCGCTGTAGAGCGATTGGTCACCGTCTGGAATGGACATACCCGTGTGGCCCTTTAGCCAGACGTTCTTTGACTTTTCTTCTTCCTCTGCCGTGCGCTTGTAGCTAACGCGAAATATTGTTACCCTGGAACGAGATAATAAGCACAAGGGCGTACTATTTCATGAATCTGACTATCACCAGCCATTCAGTCACGGAAGCAAATGAAAGAGGGTGCATACCTGATGTTTCACCCAGTCCCTCAAAAGTATGCTTCTCAACCAAGGTTTCTTCGGGTAACTCGAGACTCAGTGCAATCAACCTAAGGGATCATGTAGTGATGGTCTGTTTCAACGGCATGATGTAGGGTACCTCAGAATGGGATGCAGTATATTGAAATGGTTGTGGCGAGCGAACGCGTCAAGTTCCGGTAAGAAAGGACGAAGTGCCTGAGGATGAGGACGTTTGTAAACGTCACGATGGACTTGAAGTGTCGTCAACCAACGTGACTGTTGAAATGTAAGATGTACGACGCACTCGCATAGTGCTCAATCTGGTCCATGACATTGTTTTCCGAGTCCACTTTCTACTTGGGGAGCGGCGTTGGCTCGGGGGACAGATCGGGCAAGAGGATCTACGTACCCAGTAACGACGAATCTTGTACCCGGCATAGTAGCCATCTTTCTCGCTATCGTTGGTGTAGATCCTCATTTCTTCTGGATGCACGGCCGTAAACGGCACATCTGCAATGTCGAAAATCCGATCACGCTGATCCGCGAGATAAGTAACTGGCCAGAATTGGGCTAGAAGGAGAAGGAAGAGAGGTACCTGGGCCTGGGTGTAGCCATGGTTGATTGCATAGACGAAGCCATTGGTGCAAAGGGCGTCGCGAAGTTGCGACGCGAGCGCAGCACGTCCCTCCGGTGTGTGGGATTTGGAAAGGTCAACGATAGCGAGGTCAGCAAAGTCGACTGGCTGGGCGGTCAGACAGGAGACAAGGCAAGTTGGGAGACGTACGGTCCAATCGTGTCGGGAGCGGCGCAACGTAACGGGGACATTCAGGAAGAGTGACGCTGGGCATGTGGACGGGGGAAAGAGAAAGATAAGACGTGTGGGCTTTTCAAGGCCATGAGCATGCCGCTTTTTGCCGCATACGCATGACCAGATAAGTGATAAATAGAGCGTAGGCTCTGAGGATGGATGTGATGCTGCCAGGCGTAGAGGGTGTGCCTGGAATAGCACGACGATCGCACGGAGGTATCAAGGATCAAGCAACAGCCATTGACCAGGCATGGGCCACGTTTCGCTGGAATGAATGGAGCGATCAGCAAGCTGTAGCACTGGTTCTAGGCCCACCCACTGTAAGTGAACAATGGAAAGAGAAAAATGTAGGCGGTGGGAGTGTTTAGTGGTACCGTGGCGATGGCGGATAAATTTCGCGAGCGTGGACGGAGTGGCGGCCTGTGGATAAACAAGCCAAACAGACACGATGGAAGGTTCGTCGACATTGACGGTCACGACCACCACAGCAGCATCATCATCGACGGCGACACTGCGGCCCAGGATGTCTCGACAGAGTCGGAGCGCGCCGCCGCACCCATCGACGCCCAGCCCGCAGGGGGGGTCGCGGCTGAGCAAGTTTCTGCCGAAGACAGGGCGGGACAAGAGCAAGTCGGTGACGGAGACGGAGGGGATGGCGAGCTCGAGCTCGTCGCGGTACGAGGAGGAGGAGGAGGAGATGCCGGTGATGGTGGAGGCCCGCGCTCGGACGGTGGCCGACATCCGACCGGTGTACGGGACGACGACGACGCTGCCCGCGCGGTTGTCGGGGTGGTTTTCCCACACGTTCAGCACGTCGACGACGGATCTCTCGCTGCCGTCGATCCTGTCGCAGTCGGGTCATATGGCGTCGCCCAAGACGAGGTCGAATCCGCTGCTCACTGCAGCCAAACACGGCAAAGGCCATCTCGACCGCGCGATGCGATTCCTCCTCGACAGCGACGCAACCCCAGACAAGTGCACGGACCCCATCTGGCTGCTCGGCGTGCAGCACCCCGGCTACGAGCCCCCGCCCCCGGCCACCCCCGTCCGGCGCCCCTCCGTCGACTCCCGCCGCCCGCCCTCCTTCCGCTCCGCCGACTCGGCCACCGTCGCCGAGCTCTCCCAGTCCCAGCCCGCCCCAAACAAGAACCCCGCTGCCAACTGGCCCCCCGTCTTCTACGCCGACTTCACCTCCCGCATATGGCTCACATATCGCAGCCAGTTCCCCCCCATCAGGGACTCCAATCTCGCCTCCCTCGACTCCGATCTCTCACAGACCACCCTCTCCTCCAGCCCCCGCCAGCGAAAGTGGAACTGGCCAGGCTCGGGCGAAAAGGGCTGGACCAGCGACGCTGGCTGGGGCTGCATGCTTCGTACCGGCCAGTCCCTCCTCGCCAACGCCCTCCTCCATCTCCATCTAGGGCGCGGTGAGCACCTCTCTCTCCTCCCTTTCTTCTGCTCATCTTTGCCCCTCAGAATGGCGTCGCCCCCCATACTCTGTCCGCACAAACGACTTTGCCACCTACGTTCAGATCATCTCGTGGTTCCTCGATTCTCCGCTGCCCCAGGCACCCTTTAGCGTCCATCGCATGGCGCTTGCAGGAAAAGACCTCGGAAAGGACGTTGGTCAGTGGTTTGGCCCCAGCACCGCAGCTGGTGCGATCAAGTACGTCCCCGTCTCCTCGCCTCACCTAATACTCACCCCTCCCTAGAACCCTTGTACATGCATTCCCTGAAGCTGGCCTCGGGGTAGCGGTGGCCGCCGACGGTGTGGTATATCAGTCTGATGTATATGCGGCCTCCAATGTTCATATCGGCTCCCCTCGCCGCCACGCGAGATCGTCATGGGGTGGTCGCGGCGTGCTCGTCCTGATTGGCATCCGTCTCGGTATTGACGGCGTCAATCCCATTTATTACGAACCCATCAAAGTAGGTCATTATCGCGCTCCACCCACCATGTTAATCACTCTTCTGGCCAGGCGCTCTACACGTTCCCTCAGTCTGTCGGCATCGCCGGTGGCCGCCCCTCTTCCTCGTACTACTTTATGGGTTCTCAGGCCGATAATCTCTTCTATCTCGATCCTCACCACGCCCGTCCAGCCGTTCCGCTCCGTCCCCCTCCATCTTCATCTCCGCATGACTATCCCGCAGTTCGCAGTCGCGAAAGTACTCCCGATAATGCATCCGACAGGCGCGCGGCAACGCGTTCGCCCGGCGCACTCTCCTCATCTTCCCAGCATCACCGTGCACCCACGTCCCCTTCGTCCGTCCGGACTGGCTCGTCGACGTTTTCATATCACGCACCCCTCTCACCCTCCCCTCTCCAACACCAAATCTCCAAGACATCGAGCGTGTCCTCCTCCTCGGCATCCTCGCAGCATCCAGTGCGCTGGCAAAATGCAAGCATGCCTGCCTCTCCATCTCCCCCTTTCAATGGTGTTGACATGGATCCCCGCGAACTTGGAGTGGAGGAAGACGATTTGGACATGCTCGCTGACCACTACGTCACGCAGTATAACGCTGCAGAGTTGCGCACCTTCCACTGTGATCGTGTTCGCAAGATGCCCCTCAGCGGGCTCGATCCCAGCATGCTCCTTGGTTTCCTCTGCAAGGAAGAAAAGGACTGGATCGACTTGAGACGCCGCATCAGCGAGGTTTGTACCGCGTCGTTTTCATGTGATCGATCTGACGTAGAGCGGTTAGCTCAACTCAAAGTACAAGCCCATATTCACCATCCAAGACGAACCTCCCTCGTGGCCGTCTGACTCGGACGAGTTCATGGGTCTCGAGTCCATTTCTGATCCCGACGACACGGACGAAATGGACCCTGAAGAGGAAGACGGTGTCGAGGTCGTTGACGGTGATGGCGCAGAACAACAGCCCATTCGTCGGCGTGATGACGAAGACTACGTTTTCGACACGCGCTCGACCTCGATCTCTCCCGTGTGCAGCAGTCGCAAAGGTGGCACCAAGGGCTCCGAGGCTGATACAGAGGAGGACCCCATAGGGCCTCTTACCCCTGGACCGAACTCGACATTCGAGGTCGATAAACACGAGTCCAGGATTGACGACTTTGAGGAGATTGGTGTGCACGAGGAAGAAGACGACGACGAAGAGTGGGTAGACCCGTCGATGCCCACACCTCTCGCGCAGTCGCCCGAACGTCCGTACGCCCCTCCCATCGCCAAAGCCAAGTCGACAGCGTCGACGGCGAGCACGGGCAGTAGGAAGGGCAAGAAGAGCAAGAAATCAAAAAAGGCGAACGTGCCCGTGGTCACCACACCCTCGCCTCCTATGAAGCCTGAAGCACACTTTCCCTTCCCGCGGTCTCTCGAAGAGAGTTTCCACGAACGCTCATTCGAGGCAGGGAATTACGAGAAACGGATGAACAATGCGCGCGCACGGGATGGCGGACGTACGGAAAGTGGAGGCGTCAAGGCGGTGCTGACTGACGACGTCCGCTGAGGATGGATCGCGTGCAGATTGGTGAACGAGACTGCTATTCTGGATTGACCTCTTTCTCTCTTCTTTGTTTGTCTTTTCTTCGATTATGGGGGCCTGTTCGCCTGCCGACCGACCAGGCCCGTCTCTTACTTTTATCGCTCTACCTGTGTCGAGCTCTTAATGGATGTGTATTGACATTGAGATATCGTTCGGTCTCGTCCCGTACGTATTGTTCGGATCCATTGTAAGTCTACCTATTGTAAACGGTGTACCTAGAGATACCCTCCATCCATTTGCATTCTTCATTCCTCGGGGAGATTGTGCGGCTGAGAACAGTTGCCAATCTTGTTCGATGGCAGCCACATCGACTTACTTGAAACCAGCGCCTCACATCGACCATCGATCCTCAAACGATGGCCACCACAGACCACCCGACTTACATCTACAAGCTCGTCCCGTCCAACCTCCCCATTCCGTTGGACCCCAGCACCCTCATTGATCCCCTTCCCGTCTCCGAGGTCGACCAACGGTCGGGATTCATCCACCTCTCCACCGCCCCCCAAATCCCCGGGACGCTCACTCACTTCTTCGCGTCCGACGTGCGGGTGTACGTCCTCCGCCTCGTATACGCGCCCCTCCGTGCGCAGGTCAAATGGGAGAGCCCAGAGAGGGACGTCTGCGGACCCCGACCCGGCGAAGGCCTCTTTCCGCACCTGTACAACGGGTTTCGGCTTGGACGCGACGAGATCGAGAGCGTGCGGGTGCTTGCGCGGGGCGAGCAAGGGTGGGTCGAAGCGATCAAGGCGTTGAGCGATTGGTTGGTGTACTGAGCAGCGTGCGTGGACGCGTTCGCGTCGCGTCTCCTGTTTCTTCTTTCTGACGCGTTTCGTGCAGCGGGTGTCGTCGTTGCGTTTCGTGTGTTCTGTTTCGTACGCGTGTATGCTGCCAGCGGCAATCGAAATCGTGATGTTGCTTCAAGATCAGCACTAGGATGGTCTGTCGATAAATGCCGTCTGGGAGCACACTTGCGCGTAGGAATGCCCGTCAGACGGGTAGATCAACGCGCACGCTCCACCATCTCAAGTGCTTGCCAAAATCATCCCGCGTCACAGCCCGTTCAGTCACCCACTGCTGCGTACATGCGACCGCGTAGCCTAAACGACACCTTTGCTGGAACGACAGTCCCCCAGTTTTACTCATTTCGCACGCTCCACGTCCGTGATGCTCGAATGTGCCAGCGGATCGGACCGCTCGAACTCGCTAAATGCGTCCTTGCTACTCTGCATTGCCTCGAACGCGATCGAGGTAGGATCGACGGCCTGCGTCGTTGAGGTATATTCGAACGCCTTCCCCTTGGCCACCCGAATAATGATGAAGAGTTGCGCAATGCCCTAAGGGGTCGCGTCAGATCCCGCCCTCACGTCTCGCAACTAAACAACGCACCTGGACGTGACTGATGGACAACAACACGAGATTAGAGACGTTGGAGTGGACTGCAAACGACACGATAAAGATGATGGCCACGGCGGTCGAGAGCGCAGCGGATTCGACAACCATGGTTGCGGCGGTATCGTACGCGCGGACGTGTTCCTTGCCGAGGGTATTTCGCATTTGCGTCCGAACGCCATACAGACGGCCGGCGACGAGGAGCGTGTAGAGGATGACCAACCCGAATTGAAAGCAGAGATAGGCGAGTTCGAAGCCGAGGTTGTAAAAGACGGCGCCGTTAGCTTCAGCAAGGACCAGGATGGACATTGCTGACGAGAGATAATATCAGTCTTAACACAATAACGGACAAGGGAATATGCGAGTACGTACCGACCATGGCTAGAAAGATCAAGGTCATGGGAACGACAACGCGACGTTGCCAACACCAAAGGACGAAGCAACGGTGAAGCTGGGATGCAAGGTAAAAACGAGAGCTACGAGATAAGGCAGGACAGAACGAACCAGCAACAGTTGCATGAACCATTCCATCAGGTAGTAACTAGCCCATGCACATTTCAATGGCGCGGTCTGCCCACGAATAAAAAAACATACCAAGACAATGCTGTCACGTTTATCCGATAATTTAGTTCGTCGAGGATCAACTTAGCGGGGCCACCGGGTGCATCCCGTAGATCTATCCATATCATCTCTGTATACCGCGCATTTCCAGCGAATCCGACGGTTGCCAGTATAAAGGTGATCCACACATAGCAAAGAAGCGACCACCGGCTTCGAGCCATCTCACCAGCTCGGCGCGGTCTTCCAATCAAGGCGACCGTTGCTTGAATGGTCAAGACGAATAAGATGCCTGGTGACAACCTTCATGTCGCTGACGAAAACAACGAATATCGGCACTCACCGTACGATACTGCACCGAGCAGCATACCATCAAGACGCGATCTCTCGAGCCATAGGTCCGTGTCTGGAGTATACGAAGACATGGCGTCCCAACACACAGACACTGGTGCTGATACTTAGTAAAGCCGATTTCTTTCCTCTGGTATGACCAAGGGATGTAATCGACAAGCTCTCCGGCATTTCACGGAAATGACCTGAGAGTTATATATATGGTGCCTACCACCCGATATGTAGAGCAGGACGAGACGAGCCAAATCGCCGTGTCCGCCAATCTCGTAGCCCCAGATGATAGCGCTAGGAATGATGCAAGTGAGACGGGACCGTGCGATATGTAATATAGCGAACCAACCTCACTGCACATGTGAAGGTCATTATGAAACTGGTCCGACTCGTAACTGAAGCGCGTTTCCAGGTTACCGTCGTTTAACCGAGCGACCCCGCCAAACCATTTGACAGGTGCATCAGGAGGGGGATGAGACGATTTTCCACAGCGGCGGAATATCCACGAGAGTTTGGGGTGATGGGTGAGTCTGAGCTTTTTATCAGGCAGGGCATCTGGAAACAACTTCTTGAGATGCATAGTATGGCTCTGCATTTCGTGAATTATGTTTGATAGGTTCTCCCACGTCGTTCCCGTTTAGTAGGTGTGATGTTACTAGGATGACGGAGCGATCCGAGCCACCGCACGTTTCCGCGCGCAATGCCACTACTATGCTAGGAAATGTCACTTCAAGCAGTTTCGAGAGGTAGAGGTGCAAATATGAAGCTTCATGGCAATGATCGCGACCAAGGCAGCAAGTTACGGTCGGAGACACAGTGGAGAGAAGGAACCGTCCCAAATAGGGAACACTTACTCCAATCTTGGTCTCGTGGACCGATAGTATTACGGGGGGAGTATCAAATAGTTGGCCTTGTAGTCTAGAGGTACGATACTTGCTTTGGGACGTCGCGACTGCAAGTGGCCTGGGTTCGATTCCCAGCAAGGCCCCGACATTATTTTTCGTTTCGAGTTCCAGCGGAAATGGACCCAGCGGAACTATGCCTATGTACCGCCGCGCATGCCAAGAGCTGTCCTCTCCTCTCGGATCTTGAGTTAAATGATACCTTACCACCCCCACTCATAATCTCAGGCAGGCCCCAGAGATGTCTGCCCCGGATAGGTTTGGGCACATAGCTATCCGTTGAAATGATCAATGATCAGTGTCACATGGTCAGGGAAGATCGCAAAGCTCTCTGAATGTCAGGTCCAATACAAGTAGATGGCTGCCACAGTTTCGGAGTTGGCCATCAACGGTGAGTGCTCAGCGTCACATGACATTATAATCCCTTCCATGCTAATTGTTACTAATTCCTTGGTGGTTGTATGGTCTTATATGATCGAAAAATGTCATATAATGTCATATGATGCTCAGCACCCACTGGTGATGTGAGAAGTAGGGCCCCACGTTGTGTTCCGCGGAGTCTTCATACACAATGTAGCGTCGGAGTACACGGCTGTTGCATCAATGGTTTTAGTACCCTAAATGAATTCCCCACACACCGAGATGCAGGATCGGACGGCGGACATCGTTCTGTGGTCCATGGGACCAAGAAGCATATGCATGTAAGTGCGAGGCTCCGATTGTCAACCATTCTGGTTTGTCAGGTGGTCCCGGCCCGTCCGCGGCTCGTCAGCAATCCCTGCCGAGGCAAAACACGCACGTAAATACACTGTTTCTCTTTACTCATTGCGACATACTATCGCTTACCCCCCAGTCGGCACTCTAGCAAAACTACAACTTTTTCTGTTCTTTTTGTTTACACATCCTATTTTATGTACTCCATCAGTGTTTTCCAAGTTGAACGAAGGAAAACGATGCAGTAGTCGTCGAGATCGTGAAGTGGGGCTTTCGTCACGCTGACGGCCAAAATGTGACAATGCGTGACTGCCGACTCGGGGGTAGGTGCCGACTAAGCGATAGCAGGTACATGCGAGGCGTGTCCATATTTTTTTCTTGCTCTGGTGCTTGACGAAGCGAATTAGGTGAGGCCTGCGATCGAACACTAAAACCTCCCGAAGCACGTGACGTTATCAGAAGCAGCATAGCATCGAGCTAGTTCATGCTTTAAACCCGCCATGCAGAACCAAGGCTATATAGATATCTCGTTGCAACACAAAAAGACTCGGAGATATCACCCTGTCGTCCTCGGCGAATAATTATAGCCAACTCCGCATGACGGCGGTGGCCACCTGATCAATAAATCAATATTTACTCCATCTGTGGTGACGCTGCGGCCACGGTGCGCCCCGATCCTATATATACCCCTCTTCTCCCTCGTCATCCTTCCCCATCGACATCCACCATGCCCTCAGTCTTCAGCTACAAATTCGATACCGACGCTTACAAAGGGGAGGTCTCCTTCAACACTGGTCTCTTCATCGGTGGCAAATTCGTTGACGGCTCTGATAGTACAACCATCGAGTGAGCAATATCTGGAACTATATTTCATCCGCTGACATCCGACAATCGATCTCTTCAGCGTCATCAACCCGAGTGAGTATGGCCCACTTGCCCTAAGCCACCAACTGATCAACCATGCTATCTGCAAGCAAATGGAAAGGTCATCGCTGCCGTTTCCGAAGGTACCCCCAAGGATGTCGACATTGCCGTTGATGCCGCACAAAAAGCGTTCGATACCGTTTGGGGTTTGAAAGCCACTGGTACTGAACGCAGCATCCTCCTCGGAAAGCTATCAAGATTGTTTGAGGTTCACGCAGATGAGCTTGCTGCTATTGAGGCGCTCGATAACGGTGCATTCACATCGCGTGCGATCTATCGTTTGACGTACTGAATCAGTGGACGTTACCTAGGTAAAACATTCAACTGGGCCAGAAACGCTGACGTGGCTGCCGCTATCGATTGTATTCGCTACTACTCTGGCTGGGCAGACAAGCTTAGCGGTCAGGTTCAAGAGGTATATAAGCCATGTAACACTCTTCTTCGGTGCCTTATCAAACTCGTATAGACAACCGAAGCTAAACTCACATATACTCGCCACGAGCCTATCGGTGTTGTCGGTCAAATTATCCCGTGGAACTTCCCATGTGAGCAGAAGGCTTTATCTTCATATTAACATGAACAGCTGATTCCACTCGTAGTACTCATGCTGGCCTGGAAACTGGGTCCTGCTCTGGCAACCGGAAATGCTATCGTTCTGAAACCTTCTGAGTTCACTCCATTGACTGCGATCCGTGTGTGCCAGCTCATCAATGAGGCCGGCTTCCCTCCGGGTGTCGTTAACATTGTCACCGGCTTCGGAAACACCGTTGGTAATGCCATCTCTCATCACATGAAGATCGAGAAAGTCGCTTTCACTGGTTCCACCCTCGTCGGCCGCAAGATTTTGGAAGCATCCTCGAAGAGCAACCTGAAGAACGTAACCCTGGAACTGGGTGGAAAAAGCCCCAATATCATCTTTGACGATGCGGATCTGGAGCAGGCCGTGAACTGGGCGGCGTTCGGTATTTTGTCCGTCTTTCATATTTGTCGAAGTGGGATAATACTAACATCTTCTGCAGTTGGAATCACGGCCAGACATGCTGCGCTGGATCGCGTATCTTTGTTCAGGAGGGCATCTATGACGAGTTCCTCAGGCGTTTCACGGCCAAAGCTCAGTCACTCAAGGTCGGGGACCCCTTCAAGCGCGATACCTACCAGGGACCCCAGGTTTCCGAGATCCAGTACAAGGTCAATCATCTCGATGCATCGTATTTCACACACTGTATCTCACGCATCGATTTGATAGCGTATCATGGGTTATATCCAAGCTGGAAAAGATGCAGGCGCCACAGTCGAAGTTGGTGGCGAACGCCAC
>JBBPUA010000258.1:0-23413 GCA_038094355.1 Afroboletus lepidellus | reverse complement strand
GAACACGAAAATCACCGGTCATGACCCGGCAATCCACGATGCGACCGTAGCCGTCAAATAATTTTGCGACATCATCTGAGCGAGCATCAGGGGGGAGTCCTGTTGAATAAGGGCCTGAGTTCCAACACATTTGAGGTACTTTGAGCAGACTCACTGCCAAGATAGAGGCGCCTAGCCATGGTGGTAACAGTTGAAAAAGACAGGTTGAGGTTTGTCTGAGTTCGAATTCATTGCCTTTAAGGTCCGTGCACAGCGGTGTAGCCGGAACCCCGCTCAACGGCTCAGACGAAGACATTGCGATATGCACAAACGACGATACACATAGAGTAAGTACCAGTCTAGAAACCACACCGCGATTCATCTCAAATGATATCAGTGCTGAGACCAGTTGATAGAGTTGAGGTCAATTCCCTCTTGTACCATCTCCCACAACGGGCTGAAGCCACTGTCAACAGAGCTCAAGGTAAACTATAGAGGGACGGACCTCATCTCGCGAAGGCGATTGACGACACGGACGATGTGGCTAACAACAAAGTCGATTTCCGCTTCAGTCGTGAACCGTCCAATTCCAAAACGTAATGAAGAGTGTGCCATATCTTCTGCCGCTCCTGAGCACATATTAGCACTCGAAAAAAGCGAATCTATGACCTTGAGTGTGCTCACCAAGCGCACGAAGCACGTAGGATGGCTCCAATGACGCTGAAGTACAGGCACTACCAGAAGACAACGCGATATCCTGCCCAAAGTGTCGTCTCGGGGAAAGCACAGACAAAAGTCACGGAGCTCACTTTTAGAGCCATCAGAAGGCTTTCGCCTTCTACATATGAAAATGATAGGTTGACGCAACCTGGATAACCGTGAACATCGCCGTTACGGACGACGTGTTCAACCTGGGAGTTTATCCCGTGCAGCAGACGGTCCGCTAGTTGCTTTATTCGGGCATGATCCCTCTGCGAATTCGCAAGTAAGTAAGGGGAAAAAAGGATCAAGTAATTCAGGTAGATCATGGTCAGTACCCCTGCACACGGAAGTCATTACCAAGCTGGCGATCGTCAGTCGATAGCCTCTTGATTCCGCCAGATGGCAAGTGTGCTATTATCATCTTTGGATGAAAAAGAAAAGTACTCACCGTCATTTCTAGTTTTGCTATGCGTGCCGCCTCGCCAATCCCGACCGCGAGTGCAGTGGGCAGGGTGCCACTGCGCAATCCACGCTCTTGTCCACCTCCACTTAAAATTGGTTCGAGCCGGACTCGTGGTCTCCGCCGGACATAAGCAGCACCAACCCCTTTCGGACCATAGATTTTATGACCCGAAATACTCATGAGGTCAATGTTTGCATCATTGACATCGACGGGGATTTTCCCGACGGCTTGCGCTGCATCCGTGTGAAGGTACACACCGCGATGCTTCCGGACTATCGCACCAATCTCCTTCATTGGCTGGATGACACCAGTCTCGTTATTGACCGTCATGATAGAGACCAGTGAGGTATCTGGCCGGATGGCCTCTTCGAGAGTCTTTAGGTCAATAACACCATTAGACTGGACTGGAAGGTATGTGATGTCGAATCCTTCTTCGCCAAGTTTTCGGCAGGAGTCCAGTACGCATTTGTGTTCCTGGGGAGCAAGATACATGACGCACAGGCACCGGGAGCACTAAGACTTACAGTTTGGGAAGTTATAACATGTTTCTTCTTCTCTTTGTTAAACCGTGCCACTCCTTTTATGATCATGTTGTTGCTCTCTGTTGCGCCAGAGGTGAAAACAATGTCTTTGGGTTCGGCGCCGATGAGGTCTGCAACGTGCTGGACTCGAATATGAATAACAAAATAAGGACTAGATAATAAAACATACCTTGCGCGCGTCCTCGACTGCTTGTTCGGCTTCCCATCCGTACGCATGTGTACGACTGTGAGGGTTACCGTACTGGTCGGTAAGATACGGTAGCATTGCATCGAGGACTCTTGGATCAACAGGGGTGGTAGCCTGAGTAAAGTGAGAAAACGAAGCGACATCGATGCATATTCCCTTACCTGCATATCGAGGTAGATGGGTCGGGCTTTCTGCGTTGCGCTGTTCTCACGAGCAGGATTTGCAAGCTTAAAGCCAAGCATGTCTATGAATGGTTTATACAGTGAAAAACGAGAATCAAGAACGGCGAACCTGCACGGGGCGCGAAATGCCCTTCCTTGTAAGAAGGAGGGACGTCGACGATTCTGGCTCTCTCGGCACCTGAAGGCTGCACTAGGCCTCTTTGTGCACCCCCAACAGCCCGTCTGAGGGACCGTCTAGCGAGACTTGCTGCGGTATTTTGCGGTATCCTTGAGAGCATCTGGGTGGATGGTGGTGGTCTCGGACAAGGAGATATTCGGCGATGTGCAATGTGCATTCGGAACACCACATAGGATTACGTAATCGTATTTTACATCAGCTCACCGTTTTCCTGGGGGAGGGGGCAAGAGGGGAATGGCGCCGCTGCTGGGTGTACTCGCAGTGGCCAGCCCAGACTTGCTAGTGCTCTTCCCTGGAATCGAAATCGAAAAGGTCTGTCCCTCCTTGAGCGAGTAATCCTTCTTTGGGCCTACGGGAACGTGCGGAGACGGTGTCGCTGCCGTGGGACTGGGTGGATTTAGTGCCGCCTTCGCACGCCTGCGGAATCGTCAGCCTGCTAGTCCCGATGTTTCGTTGGCAACTGACTTGGTATAGTCTTGCAAAGCAACGTCTGGTGCGATGAGTCGGGTCACCGTTGGCAAGCGACTGTTTCACTCACTGAAATCAAAGCTATCTGTGCGCTCCGCAAATCCCATGCCGATATACGCCTTCCTTCCCGAGTCCTCCACCTTCACGACGAAATAACGGGATGAATCCAACACAGCATCGACGGACGGCTTCATTGGATCGTAGTCAGCGCGAGCAAACACTGTAGACGGTCACTGAGCCAGGCGCATGCTCGACCTTGCACGCACTCACGCTCGCCTGTGAATGCGTTGGTCGCAATCCTACTTGACCGAGAGTTGACTCACCAGTCTGTGAATCCTCAAAGAGCAGAACAGCACTCCCTGACTTCTCGATGATGCGCAGTCGGCCCTTCCACAGTGGATCTGCGAGATCTCCCCAGTCATTGGCGCGGTGTCCTTCATTTGCCTTCAGAGGAGGGATCTTGTACACTAGAGGTTGCACTTGAGTCACGTCCCAGACTTGCAAAGTCCTAATGACCTGAAATCTCGCGCGCGATATACAGGACGGATACGATCTCGTCCTCGAGCGAGTCCATTTCGGAGAAGAGCAAAGTATGATGGGAAGCGGTTTATGTCAGCAATGTTGTTTCCGACACTTGTTCAATGGCGTCCAACTCGACAGCAGCCGTGAAAATGTAAGCTATCTAGTCATGCGAGACGCAGGGAAATAACAGTAAGATGTGCCCTCTAGACTCACTGTCGGTTCAGCGTACGGTTCGATACGCAATCTCTTCTCAAAGATCCAATCCATTGACGCAAAGCATGGCAAGTTCGATTGTCTCCTTTGCCTCGGCGACTTTTTCGGCCCACTTCAAGAAAATGACGACGGTCAAAACCAAATCAACGAGCTGTTGAACGGGTCCCTTCCAGGTAGGGTCCACGCGTCACTGCATAGACTCATAAGCTAATTTCCGTTCCGTCAAAGCTCCCCTGAGATGCTATATCATGCAAGGACACAATCCACTCCCAGAATCCGTCATAGAGCAATACGCTCGAACTGGCGGTGAGCTGTGCAAGGATGTCTTTCTCCTGAGTAAGTCGTGTATACCACGATACACACGAGCAGCCTTGACCCCGCGTAGACAAGTCCGGGATCGTGTCTACGGCTCATGGTCTAAGAATTGCCTGTCTGGGTGGAATATACAACTCTGGCATCTATGATTCTTCCGACGGCCCTCCAGTGCGTACCTGCCTTCACTGTAGTATGGCACACTGAGCTTATGCTTTCAGCTTCCAGGGCTTCACGTCACCCTTCTATACGTCTCACACGGTGGAACGCCTCCTCTCCAATACAATGAATAAGTCACAAGGGAGCCAAACGTATAGTTCTCTTGCTGCGATCCGCGATGCTACATCCACTTCACAACTTGTCGACATCTTTATCACTAATGATTGGCCAGCCTCTATCACGGAGCAGTGCTCATTCCAGCCTCCTGCCGGGCATGAGCCTCCTGGTTCCCCACCTCTTGATGATGTCGTACAAAAGATAAAGCCGAGATACCATTTCGCTGCTCGTGCTGGATCCTCCCCGATTTTTTGGGAACGTGAACCCTTCACTTGGGATGATGAGTCTGGAAGGGTTACCCGCTTTGTGAGTCTTGGTGCATTCGGCGAAGAGTTTAATGGCAAGAAGCAAAGGGTTTGTGGTCTGGCTTGTAAAGACGTTTATGATGATCCATAGTTTCTCAGTGGTTTTATGCGTTCTCTATAACGCCGTCAGCGACTGCCACGCAGCGGCCAAGTAATGCTACGAAGAATCCGTTTGTAGGAGCCGCTGTTCGAATACCGAAAAGGCTTCACGAAACTGCCGAAGGAGAAAACTTTATCTTTGGCAATGTTCGTCATCCTGCGAAGCGTCCAAGACCAGGTTTGTTATTCCACATCGATCATCACCTTCCTGTTACCGTTATCTACAGAAGCGAGTGGCCAGACCAAGACACCTCCCGACGGATACAAGTGCAAGCGATGTCAATCGACCGAGGTTAGGCTCTGCTTGATATCAGGAGTAGACCCACTCATTCGATGTTCAGCATTTTATTAACGACTGTCCCGAACGAACGAAGCCGCCAGAAGGGTACTTGTGCAGGATCTGCAGCGTCCCTGGACACCTCGTTCGCGACTGCCCGACCAAGAATGCGGTGGGGGACACCGGAGGTCGCAGACCACGTGAAGGATACGTATGTCGTGCCTGTGGGAGCGAATTGCATTATATCGCTGATTGCCCAGTGGCGAATCAACGTGAGCCACAGGGCCAGGGCAGCAAAAGAAGACCACCGAAAGAGATAGGACGTACGACCCGTGTTTTCTTCGCTTTTTTCACTCCATTTATGTTCCTTTAGCTGAGGAGTGCTGGTTCTGTTTGTCAAATCCGAACTTGGCGTAAGTAATCACAAAGCGGTTCGACTTGCGTTTCTAACTCACCGACAGGAAACACTTGATCGTCTCGATTGGCACGGAGTGTTATTTGACGCTCCCGAAAGGGCAGATTATCCCAACACAGTCGGCCCCGGATGAGAATAACATTGCTCGTGTTCCCGGAGGCGGACACGTCCTCATCGTGCCAATCTGTCACCATCCCACGTACAATACGATCCCCGCCGACATCGCACCGCCGGTTCTTGACGAAACAGAGAGGTAGCGTTCGACCTCACGACATGATCACGTTCTCATCCGATTTACCCAGGTACAAAGTTGCCCTTCAACGTTTCTATGCTGAATACGGCGCCGTGCCTGTATTCTATGAAGTTGCTCGGTTGAGCGCAAAGGGAGGCCATGCGCACGTTCAAGCTGTGCCCGTTCCCCTTTCCCTGAAAAACGGAGTCGAAGCCGCCTTCCTCAAAGAGGGACGCACCATGGGAATTGACTTTGAATTAGATGCCGACGGCGCTTTGGAGGTTTGCGCTGGTACCGCACGAAGCTACTTCCGCGTCGATCTCCCAGATGGACGCAAGTTAGTCCATCTGATCAAAGACGACGTCCCTTTCAGCGTTCAATTTGGGAGGTACGTCTTACACTGACATGGCAATGACTATGTCTCAGGGTGGTTCATAGGCAAGTAATGGTGTCTCTCTTGAACGCTGGGCAGCGACTCGATTGGAAGGCGTGCGTTCTTTCAGAGGAGGAAGACAAAACTGACGCCGAGCTGTTCAAGAAGGCTTTCGCATCGTTTGACCCATCATTGCAATAAATGTGTATTCTTCATGCCAATACAAAGGTCTTTCGTGTAACTTCATCCTAATCCTGGATTTCCGCCGGGCCTGTTGCGTCCCATTCAGGCCATTTATATGTGCTCGTGTGCCGACTCCAAACTCTTCTTATAGCTGTGACCGAATTTCCTAGTGCCCTCCTTCCTCGCTGCCTTGAGGACCCTATCGATAGCATCGATGCCTGCAATCGCAGCGGTGAGATGAGAAAGACACGAACGAATCGTACACACCTCTGTCAAGGACCTCCAAGGGAGGTCCAAAGGACAAACGTACAAAGTGATGACAAGGAGAGTTGAACAGATTTCTGCGGTGAGCCGGATTTATATCGAAGAAAATGCCGGGGATCACGATGGTTTTTTCTTTCAAGAGTTCCTCGAAGAAAGTCTAGGAATGCCAATGCGTACAGCTATCAACTAAGCAGGGATGGGAACTAACCAGGCCATTATTCAACGGGGGAGGAAGTTTCTCCAAGTTGAGCCAGATGTAGAAGGTCGCTTGAGGTGGGATGTCGACGTCGAGATGAAGATCATGAAGTCGCTTGAGCACATGGTCGCGCTTTGCTTTGAAGTGCTTCTGCAGTGCAATCTAGAACACGAGGGTATTGAGCTAGCTGGCAACACGTAGCTACCCTTATAAGTTCACCTTCTCCTGCGCAACGTGGCTGGGTTCTAAAAGCGAAATAGCAGCGAGTTGCATTCTAGGTAACTGTGAGTGCCTGGTGGGACACGCAGAATATGAACATACGGGTGGTTTGCTCCACCATCCAAGAAGGATCCTGACTGAGAAAGTGCCGTGATCAAGTTCTTTGGCCCAATGACCCAACAGACACGCCAGCCAGGAAGCCGCCAGTTCTGTCAATTCTTTTAGCAGCCGATCAGACGACAGACGAAACGTGCGACCTTTGTAAGTCCATCGATGATAACAACTGGATCCGCGTTGACATCGTCTATGTACTCAGCCGAGGAGATGGATTTGCCAAAGTCCCGCTCGTGCTCAGGGTAAATATACCAGGAATAAAACTGATTAAAGCAAAGATCAAATAAGTTCGTGCATCTGGACATATAACAAACCTCGTCGAGGATGAGGGTCGTGCCCTCCTTACTGAGTGCTACCAGATCCTTGAGATCTTTGCCACTAGATATTTTGGATGTGAGAAGAGCACTGAGCGATAATGTTTTGACGTACGCAATGACTTGTCCGGTCGGATTCCGTGGATTCGAGGCGATGATAACAGCGAGTCCTTGGGTGCGGATATCTTTCTGTGTCATGGCGGTCTTTGAGTCAAGTGAAGGAAGGGTCATTGGT
This sequence comes from Afroboletus lepidellus, assembly GCA_038094355.1. Classification (NCBI taxonomy): domain Eukaryota; kingdom Fungi; phylum Basidiomycota; class Agaricomycetes; order Boletales; family Boletaceae; genus Afroboletus; species Afroboletus lepidellus. Next base: position 16,163 of record JBBPUA010000258.1, on the reverse strand, counting down.
AGGCATACCTTGGTCTGCTCAATGTCGAGACGGTATTTGTGCTGCAAAGGTATCAGTGTCGGCCAGGTAAACTCTACCGTGTCTGAACCTTGGGATCAAGACTAGGGCGAATCAGTTACTCGGCTATCAAGAATGGCGTATGGACTCACACCGTCGGAACAGGAACGAGACGTTTGAACGCGCTCAAGACTTGATCGTAAGCGGTGTAGTCCGGAATCTGATAAGACTATCGACTGTGATCAGCTAATGATCGCATTGAAAGGTAAACTGAGATACAGACGCAGTAGACATCGCTGACGACGGCGGCCACGCGGGACAATCCAGAGCGACCACCTGGCACAATACAGACGTTCTCATATGTATACTGGCTGGACTTTCCCTTGCGATAGGTATGGTTGTACAAGTTTGCGACTGCTTCTCGAAGTGCTTTGGCAGAAGTTAGTTGTAGAAAGAGTGGTAGGAGCGGGGGATGGAGAACCTTTGACACCAGTGGTAGGGGCGTATTCCAAAGAATCGAGGGGCATGGGTATCGAATCCGGACGGGGTGACGCATTGGGAATCGGTCCAACTTCGGGGGCCCCCTGACCGAGATTAGCCCACTCGTCAGAGTTGGCATAACTGAAGCCATTAGCCATGGCACGATCGGAACAGTAGATCACGCCGGTGCTCCCCGGATGCTCAATACCGGGCACAGTTTCTTCATCCTGTGACATCAAAGGCATAGATTAGGGAAACCTTTGAGATATGCAGAACTGCATCACTGACGGGGTTGACGATCTCGGGCACGATGCCTTTCGGCTGATGGCCAACTTGTTGGCGGAATATCTGGCGGCTATCTGAGGGGACATCCAAAGAGGATTGTGCGATAATAGGTACCTGGTGGGCCTCGGATTCCTTTTCGTGCCTGAAGTGTTTCATGACTTCGTGTACCTGGTGTACAAAATTTGCGGCAGAGGGTAAGTGAAGATGCATAGGGAGTCGGAGGGAATGAGACGGGAGATAATAGCACACACCATCTCTCTTATACTCGGGGTGGCACTACGTGATGGCAGCCTGCTGGGGGTCCGGCTGGAAGGGGCGGACATCGCCTAGAAGTTGGAAGCAGCTGGGATTGGTTAGGGTGGTTGAGATAAAATGGCGGCCAGATGGCACCCGCAGTATTTATATACCGTTCCTGTAGGTGCTCCACTTGATACGACAGCGGATATTTACTTGGTTTCGAGATCAAGTTGGTCGCCAGCGGCACTGGAACAGCACGACGGTCAGCGCTTCTGTTGCCACGGTCATCAATTCGGTCCGTCTACAGCCTGCTGGCAAGACATTGTCGAGGGTCCCGTCGCCAACGGAAAGTGGCGCAGCACGCCGGATCTACAGCATTAGCATGTGCAACTAGAGCTATAAGTAGTCCGTCCACAGCGGTCTCACTTTGTTCTCCTCCTACCACCACTACACACGTCCTCATGTCCAATCTCGTGAACAAGTTTCTTCCGAACCCAAAGACCATCGCGGTCGGTGCTTCTCTCGCTTCGTACTCGCTATCGCTCACCGTGTGACCATCAGATTGTAGGCTGCCCTTTCAGGTGAGCGTACAAGCTAGCCCAATGCAGCCGTCTTTCGTTGACCCGATTCCGTAAATCTGTAAAGCGGCGGTCAGGTATGTCAGTGGTTCCAGGAACAGCACTTTTATCTCACCCATGACAGCCAAAATTGGGCGTCGATAAAGGCCCGATCCATCTCGTCGAAGCAGGGCTCGTTGAGCAGCTCCAGGACCTTGGCTGGAAGGTCCAATTCGACGGTCACCATCAATTCGAGGAAATTGAAACCGCTTCAGACCCTCCAATTGGTGTTCTTAAGAATCCGAGGTTGGTCTCGCGCGTCTGCGAGTCTGTCGCGCGCGCCGTTGGCGGTCATGCGAAGAACGGCCAGCTCCCAGTAACGTTGGGTGGCGACCACTCCCTTGTTCGTACCGTCATGTCCAATAGTTTCCACACCCTTGATAAAGTTTGACAGGCTATGGGTACTATTTCTGGAACTCTGGAGTAAGCGTGATTCCGTACTGTGTCCTACCATTATTGACCTCCGTTCAAGTTCATACCCCGAGGCATGTGTAATTTGGATTGACGCTCATGCTGATATCAATACCTCGGAGACAACCGAAAGTGGTATGCACACCCGCTCATTCTATTTTCCACGGATTCATCCTATTTGCAGGAAACATCCATGGTATGCCGGTTTCGTTCCTTCTCGGGCTTGGGGAAAAGTTCCAAGAATTTGCGTGGGTTCGACCTGTCCTGAAGCCGGAGCGAATCGTCTACATCGGCTTGCGTGACATTGACGCTGGAGAAAAGCGTATCCTCAGGGAAAACAAGATCAAGGCATTCTCAATGCACGAGGTAGATAAATATGGCATCGGGAAAGTGGTGGAGATGGCGCTGGATCATGTAAACCCGAATCGGAACCTGCCTATTCATCTGAGCTTTGATGTTGATGCCCTAGACCCATCCGTTGCACCGTCTACTGGCACTCCGGTGAGAGTCTTGCGCGATTGGTCATTGTGAATTGCTGAGCTTCTATTACCTAGGTGCGTGGCGGTTTGACCTTTAGGGAAGGCCACTATATCTGCGAAGCCATTCACGAAACCGGTCTTCTCGTGGCGTTGGATCTAATGGTGCGCCCCACGACTTCACCAACCGCTAATATCCTCACTTTCATGCAGGAGGTCAACCCGTCTCTAGAAGACGCGGAGAGTGTTCGACAGACTGTGGCAGTGGGATGTTCGCTCGTTCGCTCAGCGCTAGGTATTCCAGCCAATTCGTGTCCGTCACTCGAGATCTCACGTTGTTTTGCAAGGGGAAACTCTACTCTAAGTTACTCCGAATCACCTTAATGTGATACCAGAGGTATCGAACGAATCATGAGGATAGCCGAAACCCCTAGTTGATGTTGCCAGGCACATATGCAGAGAGGGAACTTCCATGCAACTGTTTTCGAATGCCTCAAGTTGACATTGAATCATTTCAGTCTACCATATGACGATGGAATGATGTGATATATGACAATGGTTGTCCGGTCAAAGATGCGACTTGAATTGTTCATTGAACTCTCTCCCGATCAGCATCCGCCTAATCTCCTGGGTGCCAGCACCAACAGCATAGAGTCTCGAGTCTCTTAATATCCTGCCCATTGGGTACTCTGAAGAGTTGCTAATTCAGAGGTAATAATGGATTGTAAGGCGAGAATGCTGACCATTGATGTATCCATTACCACCCAAACATTGCATGCCTTCCATTGCCACCTCTATAGCTCTGTCAGTGCTGTACAATATCGCTCCAGCACAGTCCTTGTAACATAAATGAGACCAATAGATACCAATGACGACTTGCGCAACATACCCGACGACTGACGTGACCTTGGTCACATGCCCTGGCTACGGCATACACGTACGATCTGCTCGCATTAATCTTTGTATACATGTCGGCGATCTTGGCTAGACGGGAAGGTTTGTCGCGTGTTACCAGCGGTGAAGCGACTTACCTTGCATCAGTTGGAAGGTCCCGACCGGTTGGCCAAACTGTTTCCGCTGATGAACATACTCGACCGCGTAATCAAAGGACGCCTGCATTAACCTGCGGCTGTCAGCCTGACGCGGACACGGAACTCCCAACTGCCTTACCCTAACGGTCCTCCACTCAGCACGAGACGTTCGAGATCAAGCCCTGACATGAGAACTCCGACGCCCCTGTTCACTTGACCGAGTACATTATCTGACAGAGCGTGAGCGAGACGGACAGAATGGCTACGGCTGTAATCACCTTCAGGTACCTCGCAGTTCTCAAAAACCAACTCGCACGTATCGCTACCCCTCATACCGAGTTTGTCCAGCTTCTGATGAGTCGAGAATCCCTTGAATCCTTTCTCTATGATGAATGCAGTGATGCCTTTGGAGCCCTGATCTGGTGCAGTTTTGGCGTAGACGACAAGGGTAGAAGCCGAAGGTCCGTTGGTGATCCTAAAAGCTATTAACCAAACCAACACATGCGAGGGAAACTAGCGAACGGACCAGAATTTGTTGCCATTCAACCGCCAACCACCATCAATCTTGTCGGCACGCAGACTCATGCTCACCACGTCACTCCTAAAGTGCACGGATGAGAACTGGGCTCGTTAAAACACGAAATGCGCGCAGTACCCGCTTCCTGGCTCGCTCATTGCAAGACTGCCGACTTTCTTGCCAGATACAAGGTCGGGGAGGTACTTGGCTTTCTGTGCGTCCGTGCCGTGACGATGGATTTGGTTCACGCAAAGGTTCGAGTGAGCGCCATAGGAGAGCGCGACCGAACCAGACGCGCGCGAAAGCTCTTCCACGGCCAGGGTGTGATGAAAGTAGCCCAGTCCCAAACCACCGTATGTGGGAGAGACCGTCACGCCGAGCAAGCCCATGTCCCCAAGTTTCTCCCAGACGTCCTGCAAGGTACATGGGAACGGGTTGGGAGATGCAGGAACGCTTGACTGACCACTGGAAAGGTGTTGGTTCTGTCGACCTCTGCAGCCCTTGGAGCGATTTCTCGTTGTGCGAACTCGGTAACGGCGTTCCTGAACTAAAGGGGCACGCATGTGAGCCTGCGTCCCAGTCTACTCATAGAAGGACGTACCTCCGCCTGCTCCTCGCTCAGACCTGCGACTTCGGCATTGTAAGTCGATGTAAATCTTCGACCTGTGGTAGGGAAAGAACGGCGCAGAAGCGCTGTACAACGCATTACCGACCTTGCGAGTGCCATCGCACCTAGATAATGGAGCAAGAGGCGAGAGTCCTATGAGTGGACCACTATATAAAGACGGATCATAGCCACTCTGAGGTAGGCAATCACGTGCTGAGAGGCCCGATCGGGCCGGGAGCCCGGGCCATAACGGTCGCTGTGCACGTTTGCCTTCGAGCAACTCAACTTGCAACAGAGGTCACATCGGACGATCAGTTTTCACACGGCGAATGTTATTGGTACTGAATTCATTACTAGTAAAGCCTGAGAGAACGCGCCAAAGTCCTTCTTGCCAGTGGTCCAGAGTTATTTACTCGAAACACACTTTACGTTGTACCACGTTTCGATAGTGTTCGACAATTCGCCTATCAAGATTTACCCATCGTTCGAACCGTCTCACCCCCTTGAGATCAAGATCGACGATGGAGACGGTGTGAGGAGAATCAGCTGAAGGATTCCCAGACACTCCCGATCGATGAATCCTGAATATCAATGAGCAGTCCTTGAACGTTGCGGAAAGCAGGTAAGCGATGATATAGGTATCGAGGTGTTCGGGGTTGAGCTTGGAGTGGTCCAATGCACAGTAAACGGAATGGTAAGACGCAACGAAAGCTTGCAACTCTTCATGAGAAGGGTTCCTCCCAACTCCCAAATCCTGGGCGTCCGGGAATGTCATGGAATGTAGTTTGAGGATTCCCTCGATATCAAGTGCGTCAAGTGAACGTTGTAGACTCGATATGGTACCCAGTACAGGGGTCTGAAGAAGCGGGAGCAGAGCGATTGCGATTGCCTCGTGGGCCTCCGTCCCTGCTGACAAAAATTCTCTGATAGAAGTATATGACTCCTGAAAGCGAAAGAAAACTCTGAGAAAAAAAGGAATACCAACGGCAATAAATCTCACCTCTGAAGGTACTATCATTTTTCCAGAGACGAAGACTCTCATGTTGTTCAGCGTGCCATTGCTCTGCACCCAGCCATTCCAAAGATCGCGGACAGCCTTCTTTACGCGCGCTTCGTCTTTCGAGTAGAGGTCAAGAGGACAATAGCGGGTAGGTGGATCGCCATCTTTGTACTCGAAACGGGTGTGCATACAGAACCTGCAAGTAGACGCCTTGATCTCCGCAGTCTCTTGGGATAGATGAGCAGAGTTGGGTAGGAAACCCCACTTGGGCTAGGAAACAGTCGGTCATGATGTCGTGTAGAACGATTCGATAACACACTTTTATTTCGACCGCCAGAACGTCTGCGCCGCCAATGAGATCGGTGGCTAGCATGCCCTTTTGTCGGGTTTTATCAATATGATCCTTCGCTCGTCGCTCGGCGGGGCGGTCGCCGTCACGCAACGCTTCGAGTGCTGCCAGCCATTCGGCATCCAGGAGCACGATCTCGAGGTCTGGAAGGAATCTAGAAGGGACGAGGGCCGCGATGACCGTGTTCTGGAACGCAATCACCAGATCGTCTTCCTCTTCGATCGATGCACCCTGTGAAACAATGTCTCGCGACGTTTTTCGGAGACGAAGTATTTTTCCGGTGACGTCGGGGTGAAAAGGACCTGTGTAGGAGAACACGATCGTCGATCCACCTTCGGAGAGGTACGCCCAGTCCTGTGGACGGGTCCGGGCGATCTGGTCCATCGTTGCCTAATGAAGAAACCCACCGCACTTGAAGCTTGACGTCGCGTAGCGGTGGTCCAAGCGTCTAAGAACAATGGGCGTCCGCTCTGTTATAGAGACGATCCCAGCTTCAAACACCCTTCCCCACCAGCCATCATGCGCGCCTTGACGCCGCTGACCGCCAAGCACACCTCCAGACAAGGCCGCCCGGCGAAACATCCCGCTCGCGACGTCAAAGATGCGACTACCACGAGCGTTGTCAAACGCCTCCAAGTGCGCCTCCGAGGTTGTCGCGATCTGCTGGCTGATATGAAATTGTAGAGGGTGCCAGAACCCCGGGCAGTGCGACCCCCGGGGATCTGGCTCAAGGACCTCGAGTGTGTCCGCAAACTAGGCAAGCCCGATCCAGGGACGAGTGGCATGGCAGCTAACCTGTCCGGTAGGGACGGGTGCTTATGGAAGCGTCCTGCTTGTGCGCGTACGTCCGAGACAGGAGCGCCATCAAATGGATCGGCCGGGTTTATTATTCGCCTTGAAAGTGTTGCGAAAAACAGACGTCCAAAACTTTGACAAAGTGTGTCGGATCGGCTGGCCTGTCGTCATTGATCTCAGATTCGATCCACAGCATAATCCAGGCGACAGCGACGCGGAAAGAGTCTGTCTGTCCAAGCTGCCGTGGACCCCCTGGGCCAACGGCGTCGTCGACGTGTTTCACGATTCGCTCAATCTATACCTGATGCTGGAATGCATCCCGGCTGGCGTCCTGCACGACATCATCTACCGCCGTGGACCTCTGGATGCAACGATGGCGCGCTTTTACTATGCCAATATCGTATGCGCCTTGGAATTTCTGCATGGCAATGGGATAGTCCACCGTGATTTGAAGCCCGCCAACATTCTCATCAAGCCGGATGGATACATCTCCCTGGTAGACTTTGGCCTGGCGAAGCCCGAGACCGACGCGCACACTTGGGCAATGGTCGGAACACCGATTTACATGGCCCCCGAGTTGTCCATGAGTCAGGTTGGTGTTGGTCGTGGAGTGGATTGGTTCTCGAGCGGCGTGATCTTGTACGAGATGGTTACGCAACGAGTGGCAAGTGTTGTTTTAGATGCGCGAGTTTTCTCAGCTTACCATTGGTTCTCAGCCGTTCTACGGAAAGGACGAGGAACATATTCATCTGCGGATCGCCAACCAGAAATACAAATGGCCCAGAAACCTTCGTATTGGAAAATCGCTCAAGTCCATCGTCGCGGGCCTTCTCACTCACAAAGCTGTCGATCGACTGGGCGTTGCAAACTCGGTTGCGAAACATCCTTGGCTGAGTGGGATCGACTGGAAAAAGATGCATGGACATAGCTACATTGTTTGTCTGTCACCCGCGTGTTTACGGAAACCCACTCAGTTTTACTTTGTAGGCGCCGTGGGTTCCTGGTGAAGTGCACCTTGCTCGGATGTGGCAGGACAGACCGCTGCCGCCACAAAAAAGCGTTCCCGAGGTCGAGGTCGTCGCGCCCCCTGAATACCTGAGGCATGACCGTCGGTCGCCATGGAAGAGGCAAGTATCCGCCGGCGCCGTCAGTGAGCAAGCCTGACACGCTTGGAAAGAATGGTTATGCACGAGGCCAGAGCGGGAAGAAAACTATGATACACGATGCGCTACGATGCGATTATACTTTATGCGGTACAGAGATGTAATTTTCCACACAATTGCTCCAACAGTTTGACGTCGCGCGTACGGCCGCGATCACATTCCTCGACTTCTGTGGGCGGTGTCGCGGGATCATCGTCCGAGTCGAGGTCAGACTCGTCGTCATCCAGACATGGGGTGCGACGAGAGAAACATCGCGCTGGCAGGTGCCAGTTGCGATACCAGCGGCCCAAAAAGACTTTGATGTCTGTGGAGAGACAGAGGTACTCGACGTTGCGTGCGAGGCCCTCCCAACGGATGAGACCTTGATCGAGCGCTGTCTCGATGTGATCGGTGTTATCAGAGTAGATCCACTGGAAGAGCTGCTGGATAGAGGAGGGATCTGGGACGGGGAGGAAGAGGACGGGATGTGAGGGTGGAGAAGGAAGCAGCCGGGGCAGATGGCTCCGGGAGATTCGGAATGGGAGGGACGCGGAGAGGTCGACCGGGGAAACCCCGCTGAGGAGACCTCTGAGGAGGACCGACTTGGCCGACAGGCACTGCGCGTGGAGCTGAGAGGCGTCAGTCCTGGAGCGACACGAACGCGAATGGACGTACACGCAGCGCGATGGGGGGAGCCGAGCCGACGCCGGGCAGTTTGTGCTCCGGGATGACTAGCGGGCCATGTGAGCACAGCGACACGAAAAGGTAAAGGGCGTACTTATGGTGCAGTCTGGGGCGTCAGGCATGGATGTGCGCCGAGCTGGGGCATTTGCGCGATTTTTTTAAGTCGATTGCGTTCGGTAGCAGTTGGCTGACACGTTGTCTCAAGATCACCGCCGGGACACTAAAGACCCCGCGGTCACCACGTGTCTCGCTAATGTCCATCTTTGATCGCAACCCGTACGACGCCCACCCCGCCCTCTCCGCCACAGAGGCAGACGTCCTCTGGGAGTATGCACAGCTCGCACAGCACCTCAAAGACGTCCGTCCCACTTCACATCCACCTCGCCGTCCTGACACCCGTCCCAGCTGACCGCCACCACCAAGCAGCTCAGCGAACAGCCAGACCAGTCCCTCCTCGTCCGCCTGCGCGTGCTCGAACGAAACATGAGCCTCGTCTTGACCTTGGTACACCACCGTTTGTCTCGCGTGTCCTGCTGTATTCAATCGCGCCCCAGTTCAAGGCGTCCGTGTGGGGCGTCATCAACGAGCAGGCCGCCTCGACCGACTTGTCGGGCCAATACGTCGATACCAATACCATGTAACTACTACACTCGCATACCACCGAGTCTCCCGGTGACGCCTGCGATGCCCACCGGGACGACGTTCCAGATGACAAGCTTTCCATCCACGCCGCTCGTGCTCACTCGGCTGACGCGCCCATCGGCGCCCCACGCGTATGGCCTCACGCTCGTGATCGTGTTTTGATGCACAGTCAACAGTTCCGTGTCCGTCGACACCTCCGTCCCTCCAGCGTGCCCCCGCGTATCTGCATTCCGGAACGTGGCGAACGCGCTGCTGTTCAGTCGTCCGATCCCGCCAGTCTTCGCGGTCGCCTTGCCTCCCCCGGCGCTCGTGTCGTCCAGCGATCCGACGAACGCCCAGCCGGCCTCGGACCCAGAGAACACCACCGGTTGGCAGTCATGACCCGCCGCGACGATGCTGTCCTCGCTCGTCCACGTGAGCGTCACATACGGCAGCGTGCTGATCCGAATGCTCTGTATCACGGGCCCGCCAGGATACGCGATGCTGATCGAGCTGTCGTGGCCTGTCGACCGCCTCAATCCGTTTCATTCCGAGACATGTGCGAGACAGTGCTCACTTGCAAACGCCAGCACGTCCCCAGAGGGCGAGAAACTGACAGCGTGAACCCACCCGCCTGCCGGGCTCGCGTATTCGTCGCACACCGTGTTGAACGGCAGCCTGTCTCCCCAGACGGTCGGGGCAGGTCTGGTACGAAACCGTCAGTCGCGACTCGAGCGCGGGCACACCACGACTCGCCTCTTGTCCACGTCTTTGATATAAGCCGAGAGAACTCGCGCTTTCATATCAGCACCGCCAGCGGCGAGCAGCACGTTATTGGGGTGCCAGTCCAACGAGAGCACCGTCGACCGGATCGGTTTCTTGAGCTGCCGCGCGACCCACCAGTTGTTCTCGGGGTCGAACGAGCACACCGCGATGGCTCTGCACAGACAGTCAGCAGGGAGCGCCCGAGCGCGACGAGCAAAACCCGGACCTGGCACCGCTCGCCACCGCGAACTTGTCTTCGTTGGGGCTCCAGCGCACGAACGTGGCGGCCCTGTTGATGCGCAGCAGCACGAGCGTCGGCTTCCACACCGTCCGCCCCGTGAGCGGGTCGGGTGATTGCGACCACACGTAGGCATTGCGATCTTGCGATGCGGTCACGATGCGGTTCGAGCTTGGGGCCCAGTCGATGGACGTGATCGCTTTGTCGTGCTTGGCGGGACGTTAGGTGTGTCAGAGAGACCTGGTATGACGGACCTCTGCGAGGGTCTCCGTAGCTATCCACTCTTTACCGTCTTTGATGTATATCTGCGCTTTGTGATCGTTCAAACTGAGTGCGACCTCTGTGGAAACACATCATCGGCGAGGTGGACGGGGACGTCGCGAGCGTGCGTACGGCTGCGATCTGCATTGAACGCATGACAGGTAATTGGTGTTTGGGCGATCGAATACACTTCTGGCGCAGACATGATTTGCACTGGGCGACTTGCCTGCGAGCGTTGACTTTGCGGTGGCTATGTGGCTGTGAACCCAGATCGGAGCCTGCGCTGAATCCCAACTTTGGTGCATCCAACCCACACCGCTTGCAATACGTCTACCCTGGAGACATGCATGCGGATATTGACCAGAGACCATCGATCATCAACCACGGAACGGGTCCCTTGCGAAATAAACGCGGCTCGAGCAAGGGCATCATGCATTCGTTCTACTGTCTAGACAATAAATGATATTTGATAGTATGCATGCATAAGTGGTCAAGAATCCAAGAAAGCACAACAGATCAAGCGATTGTCCCGGGGCGAGCGACTGACCGTTCAGGGGTACACAAAAGGGGTGTAGCCACGACCAAATAAGAGGTGGCGAGGCTGCGACGGGGTCTAGGCATCATTCGCCGTGCTAGCCGCAGCGTTCTCGTCGACCTTGCTGCGGACTTCCTTTGCCCAACGCAACCCGCATGCATTACACAACGTTTTTGGTCCTTGTGGGCCCTTGGCATGCGATAAACACGCGGACAAAACAACAGTGGGACGAAATCACCTTGCGCCATTCGGGCGAATCGGTTCTCCCACAGGTGACGCAAACATATTGCTCTGCATTGTTGGACTTGCGCATCTACGGGGGTCACGTAAGTCACGTCTCACGAAAAAGAGTGGAAATAGTGAACCCTCTTCCGCCTCAAGGTTTCATCGCCAAGATCATCGTCCGCGGGCTGTGTGTTCGAGGCAGCCGCGTACTGCCCACTATACGCAGGCAGACCATGTAATTCGTAGACAGAGCCTTGCACCTGCCCACCTGATGATCCGAAGTCGTCATGGGATCCACGCACTAGGTGTTGAGAGTAGAGCGGGCTGGGGACCTCGGGAGGGCGAAAAGAAACAGACGGGACAATGGTTCTAGGTACGGAGGAAGACCGAAGGGAATAAACGGGGGAGGTAGATGGTCCTGATACCGGAGCAGACGGTGAGGGCGCACGCACACGCAGCTCGGCGAGTCGTTGCTGCAAACGTTCGTTCTCAATTTTTAGTTCTAAAAAGGTATTGAGCCTCGAGAGTGAATGATCAGCGAGGTGTGCGAGCGACTGAGGACGAGAGTGCCTTACATGGCGATGTTGCGACTTGGGTAGGGTTTTGCAACGGCGAAAAAGCATCGAGCAACCAATTCGTTTTCGAGAAAGTGAGGGTAGCCCTTTACCTCGAAAAGAACCTCGGATTGAGGAATACTCTGCGGGATGATGAGAGACCTGGCTTTGAGGCGAACGTACGAGTTCATCTCCGTGCGGGTGCGGAGAGACTCGTCAAAGGCGATGTGGAAGGCGCGCTGGTCCTCTGCTAGAGGACGGAACGTGTGAACGGAGAGGTGTATTTCGGGAGAGGGCTCACAGTTGACGAGGTCGGTGAACGGACGATCGATGAGCTCGGCGTCAGACCAGCCGAGGAGCTCAGATACGGCGCGACCGCAAAACCAGATTTTGGAGTCGTTGGAGAGGACGAAAGGGATGGCCTCTGAGAGTTCGTGGACGAGGAGGTCGGCCCAGCGTTTTCTCTTGGTGAACTCAAAAGTGGTCGGGGCAGCGCAAGACGACTTTGGGGTCGGAGCAGACATGAGAATGCAAAGTAAAGACAATGAAATCGGATTGTATATGACGTCGACGACCCCATCTGATCTCGGAACATCCCGGCTACCCTCAAATAATGCAGTACCCGCCGTCCACCCGAATCTCGGAGCCGGTCATAAACCGCGACGCGTCGCTTGCGAGGAACACGATTGCGCCCTGTCCACCGTCAGCGTCGCCCCACCGCCCAGCCTCAGCGCCACTCACCGACAGTTCCTCAGGTTCCCCCATCTAGCCAATTCGGGTTAGCACATCCGTCGCTGGGCAACCGATTCCCTCACCTTGCCCATTGGCGTCAGACTCTCCCACGTTTTCTGCCGCCAAGCGAATCAGACAGCGCTTCCTCGCCCCAGCCCGTGCTCACCTTGAGTTCCGCGTCGTGCGCCAAGATCGTCTTGGTCAACTTGGTCAACATGTATCCAGGGCTGCCGTACATTCAGCCGACGCTCGAGCGCAAGTGGTTCAGCTCACCTCAACGTATTCACCCGCACGCCCTTTTTAGCCCACTCCACAGCCAAACTAGATGCCATATGTCTGACGGCTACGGACCCCCAAACGTCATCTCGGCTCTTTTGTCTTCTGATACCGATCCGAACTTACCCGCTTTGGATGCGTTATATGGCGTTTGTGGCTGTGCCCAAGTCAAAACAGGCGCTCAACAATAGCCAGACAGTGACACACCTGAGGAATATTGATGATCTGCGTCGCAACATCGAGGTCAGCACACACACGTCCAGGTGCGCAAAACCCGCACCGAAGCACTCATGCTAGCCACCAACACAATCGACCCGCCTCCTTGGGGTATCATGTTCCGAGCAGCCTCACGTGCCGTGAAGAAGGCGCCGTGAACATTGATATCATACAACCGCTTGATCCGGTCGAATGGGTAACTATACGTCGGGATGTCAGCGCCAGGGTATCACGCGCCTTCAGCCACCTACTCGAATGCGGAGTAATTCTCCACGATACCTACCGAATTACAGCATCGCACATGGTGACCGGATCATACCCACTTACCAGCCGATGCAACGACAGAGTCGACGCGACCAAAGGTGTTCATCACGGTTTCAAACGCTTTCTGCACTGACAATTCCGAAGAAACGTCACACCCAACGCCAATCACGTTGAAATCCTCCACTTTCGAGTCGCTGTTAACTTGGGGTGCTCTTCAGTCGCCAGTCACGCACAAAGTACTCATGACCACTGACCGCATGCGTTTTGGACGAGTTCTTCGGCGGCCGCCTTGGCCTCATTTTCCTTCAAATCTATAATTGCTAGTTGTGTGCATCCCCTGGTAGTCGTTTCAGCACGTCTTCGGAGTGCGGGGTTGAGCACGTACGATTGAACGAATGCGTTGCAAAATTCATTCCCTAGACCACGTGCAGCTCCGGTAACAACGCACACCTAATGCAAGCTCAGTGTGCTCGCTGACGCGTCAGAACAAGGCAACCGACCTTGTTCTCGAGAGAAAAGGAAGGAAGCACGCGAGGTGTCCTACGCGGAGTAGCGGTGCTCTGCAATCTCACCTGAGACACCGCGGTGCGAGATGCGACCAAAGAGCGCGACGTGTGGGAGGCAAAACGAGCGAGGGCTGAAAAGCTCATGATGAATGGAGAGGTTCGGTGGTGGGGAACAAGCGTCTAGCCCCACACGGTATCTATACGAGTCGAAAGACAAACCAAAGACAAACAAGTCATCCGTGGGTTTTTGTGGCACCTTGCCGAATCTAGGGTCGCGGAGTCGCTCGCCGAGCACGTGGCTTCCCGTCGGACATACTTCCTCCCGAACTCGCTCCGTACATACTACTTCAAGAGCAGCGACATATGCTGCGCCGGCAGCTCATACATACTGCGATGTCGCCGGCTACACCGCTAGCAGATGTGCGGGAAACAGAAATGGCCCGGGCGCGTCACGAGTTTGAGCCGGAGGGGATCAAGAAATTAAATGACCAACAAAGCCAGCGCCAGCTATGTGGAAGAGAATACACAGAGAAAAGAACGGGAATGAGTGAGCTAGCCACTCTTATGAGAGCTTGCGGGGTGACCGGGAGATGGGTAGAGTCACCCGAGGACGGGGCTGTCGAGATTAGGTACTCGCCAGGCGGCATATGCCAATATTAACATTGCTCGCGTTGCTGATCCGGACTATATCGTTGACACGGGTGATAGTGTCCGGGAAGTTTGCTTTTCGTACCACCAAGCAGAACCATATATTATGATACAAGCGGAGGAATAGATATCCCGCCAAAGAACCGACATGCCTTATTACAGCAGCGAGTTCAGACATAAAACTACTGGTACCTCATAGTAGACCATATAAGCTAGACAAGAAAGGAGTGTAGGGTGGGCTAGGAGGGTATCTGCAAAACAAAAAAGGCGAGCTCATCAGCTCCCAAAACAAGGTACAGTAACACAAGCAACGAAAGAGCGAACAAGAAAAGGAAAAGAAGTGCCGAGTCTGAGAAAAACGGATGGGGCATAAAAGAGTGCAACGTTCACGCGGCTCAAACAATCAGATACATGCAAACTTGGACTTGCGTCTCTGCAACTCTTCCATCCGAGAATCAAGCTGGGCGCGGGCACGCTCCTTGGCTCGCCGCTCTTCGTCCAATCGGCTCTCCAAGGACTGCTTTTCTTCCACAATGGACCTCCGCACGGTGGCAACCTCCCGACGAGCTTCCTGAAGTTCGTTGCGAAGTGCCTCTAGCTGTGCACCTAGAGAGTCGCGTTCTCTCGCAAGTTCCGTTGCTTGCATCCGTGCTTTTCGCACTGGTGTGGGTGTCTCATGTCAGCATTCGGCGCCACACCAGGACAATGGCAACGTACGATTCTTCTCAGAATCACTCAGGGACGTCTCGAGAGTGCTCACAAGATCCATGTGAGTGGCCAGATCGCTCTCACAGTGAGACAACTGCTTATTGAGTGTTTTGATCATCACCTCCTGTTCGTTGATCTGCTTCCCTTGTTCCTCAATCTTTGCCGCCGCGGCTTTAGCATCGAGGGGAGATGCCGCAATGTTCATCGAAGCGACGGATGTCGCGGGTGAATCCATCTGTGAATCCTTTGATATAGAAGGAGACATGACTGATGAATGAGTGGAGACGCTAGAATGGGATTCCTGCGTCTTCGGCGCGGGTGGGGGTGGAACCGACGGAGGCGGGGTCGGTGGAGGAAGCTTTCCGCTCAAGCCGTTCACTCTGGAGAATGCGAGGTTACGATCAGAAGTGATGCGTTGAGGGGTCTCCTGAATGCCAGAGTTGCGTGTCAATTGGGCCTGTAACTCGCGCATTGCGCACTCTTGCTTGTTCTTTTCCGCCTGCAACGTATCCTTTTCGTCCTTGGCACGCTGGAGGTTATTTTGCATCTCAGCAATCAGAGAACGATGTCTCTCCAGCTCCACGGTGAGCGATTCCCGCTTGGATACTTCTTGAACGAGCTTTGTTTGCTCTGCGGTCGCCTTCTCAAGCTCAGCCTTGACTTGTTCCAACTCCCGGCTAAGGCCGACCTTGTCTGTTCTAGCGGTCGCAAGCTCCCCTTCCATCGTCGCGATGATCTGCGTCTTGTCCTGAAGAGATTGGCTCTGAGCGGCCTGTATCACAGTAAATTCGTTGGTTGAGACGTGATACGATGCAATCTGTTCTTGAAGCTTCTCCAGGTCTTCGAGCATGGCTTCCCGCTCGCCCGCGCGCGTCTTTTCTAGCTCTGCCAAACTTGAGGCAGATTGCTGTCGTTCCCTCTCTAGTTCCCTGGAGTGCTGCTCCTGAGAAGCCTTGAAGTGAACATGAACGGTCTCGAGTTCTCCT
>JBBPUA010000257.1:0-23530 GCA_038094355.1 Afroboletus lepidellus | reverse complement strand
GACGGTTTTGTTGCTGACATCTGTCAATAATAAAATAAAACATTATAGTAGAATATTAGATAAGCAATAGGTCATGTGATGTTCAAGAAGTCTAACATGGTATAAACAAACCAAAACATCATCACTTCTTTCACATTCACCACCATGAAATCTCTTTCCATTGATCAAACCAACCAAATTATTGCTCTCTTGGAATTAGGCCATTCAACCAGACAAATCTCTGCTTCTACTGGTTTTGGCCACTCTACTATAAATAGGATAGGCAACAAGCATTGCCCCAACCTACTCAAGTCCTCTGGTGGTCGTCCATCCATCATTACTCCCACTGATACACGTCATGCCATTCGTCTTATTGGATCTGGAAAGGCTGAAAATGCAGTCCAGGTTACCAAAATACTTCAGAACATCAAGAACCATTCTATCTCTCCTCAGACTACTCGCAGACACCTTAGAAAAGCTGGTATGAAAGCTGTGGTCAAGAGAAAATGCCCTCTTCTCTCTAAGCATCATAAGAGAGCTAGATTGGACTTTGCTGAAAGTCATCAAGATTGGACTATAGAGGATTGGAAGCGTGTTATATGGTCAGATGAAACCAAAATCAATCGCATTGGCTCAGATGGCAAGAGATGGGCTTGGAAAAAGGCAGGAGAGGGGTTGAATGATAGATTGGTACAGAAGACAGTGAAGTTTGGAGGAGGTTCCTTGATGATTTGGGGGTGCATGACATGGAATGGGGTTGGGATGGCTTGTAGGATTGATGGTAAGATGGATGCTAACCTATATGTGCAGATTCTAGAGGATGAGTTGCAACAAACTCTTCAGCAATATGGGTTATCTCAAGATGACATTGTTTTTCAACAAGACAATGACCCCAAGCATACCAGCAAGAAGGCCAAGGAGTGGTTTGCTACCCATGGATTTGAGGTTATGGTATGGCCAGCTCAATCTCCAGACCTTAATCCCATAGAACATCTATGGTTTCTTCTCAAAAGAAGGCTGGCTGAGTATCCTGAGCCACCTAAAGGCATGATGGAGTTTTGGGAAAGAGTACAGGTAGAGTGGGAGAAGATTGGAGTGGAGGAGTGTCAGAGATTGATTGAAAGCATGCCCAGAAGGATCCAGGAGGTCATTGAAGCCAAAGGAGGATACACTTCATACTAGTTTGTATACCCTTGATATCAGCAACAAAACCGTCCCAATGAGTACCCTTGATTAATTAGCAAATATTGGCTGATGTGAAAGAAATTATATAAGCAATATATATATGCCTGGAAAGCCCTTGATCAGAGCTTTCTAATGATACCTATGTTTGAAAGTCTAACATCAATAGTTCTTAAGATATTCATGCAACAATCCAAATATTACCAACATTGGGATGGTTTTGTTGCTCAGTGTAAGCTTTCGATGGTACACGTGGCACTTGGGCACTACATTTCTGAAACCCCTTGCCTGGGAGGCCTCAACTTCACTGCAGCCCACGCCTTGTTTGGGCCTCGTACGTGGCCTATCTGAACCTCTCCAGTAACACGACCGCACACGAGCTTTAATTGCCAATGCTGCCAGAGAAGTGATGCTTCTTCATGTAGTCTTTGCGTCAAATTCCCAATCGACCGCTCCACTTCAGACAAGTTGACGGTGATGCCCACTGCATCACGCCGCCTTATCGTACGACTCTGACTAATTCGCGGCAACTACAAGCATCATTATACCCGCGCCAATCGGCGTTGAAACGCTCCCGTCCCCTATATCAAGACGAGCGAATGCACCCACCTGCACCCGAGTCTCGCCATGTCCCCAAACGCACCGCTCACCGACGAGCAGCGCAATGCGGTAACTGGGATGCGAAACATGCTCGCCATGGTGTTGCCCATGCCACCACCAGCCGTCTGCGAGTCCGTCGAGGAGCGCGCACGTCACCCAGAGCCGGCGAGCCTCCCTTTGGACGTGACAGTCCATGTCGAGATCGCGCCTCCTTCCTCGAAACCACACCCGCTCCTTGCCGAAACGGGCGTGCTCAAGGCACCCGAGCGCGTCCCCGTCTACTTTTACGCTCTCCGCGGCGACGGTGACGGCGACGGCGATCCCGCCGACACCCGCGTCGTCTTCTTCATCCACGGCGGGGGCAACATCACGGGCCACCCCACAGGCCCAGAGTTCATCGCCTTTTACGCCAAGCTCCTCCGGGCCGTCACCGGTGCGACAAACACAAGATGGGTGCTCGCGGCACCGAGCTACCGTCTCGCCACGGTCCCCGAGAACGTGTTCCCCGCGGGGCTCCAGGACCTCGTCGCCGCGTACGAACACGTCCTCGGCAAGGGCTACAGCGCGGCCGACGTCGTCATCGGGGGCGACAGCGCCGGCGGAGGCCACGGTCAGCCTTCCTCCTCCACGTCGCCCGCTCCAACTGACCCCACACAGCGCTCGTCCTCACCCACCTTGTCATCGCTGCCGGCACCCCGCCGAGCTGCGTCATCGCCGTCGCCCCGAACGCGCTCATGATCCGCGAGGACGCCGAGCCGCTGGCGGACGACATCCTCGACGTCTCCAGGTACGCGGGGATGACGCGCGTATACCTTGGCGAGTCGGGCGTGGATCACGAGCATCCGCTTGTCGCGGGAGCGTTTCTCCCCTTTGGTCCGACGTGGCCTAGGACGCTTGTCCTCGTCGGCACGCGGGACCACTTGCTCAACGCCGCGCGCGAACTGGAGAAACGGCTCAAGGCGGCGGATAGACCGGTGGAGCTCGTCGAGTACGAGGGGCGTCCCCACGGGTGGTGGATCATGCCGCAGGTTTTCCCGGAGAATGTCCAGGATGCGATGGAAAGGATCGTCCGATTCGTTTGAAGCTGAACGAGAAACGCCGCCCATGCCTTGCGTCGATAGCGTGTAATCCTTGACAGAACAAGAATATGTTTCGAGAGGACATGTGAAACGTTGACAGTCTGCATGCATCTAGATTTAGCAGAGTCGTTTCAGCTTGACTGGCGATGTTCTCCGAAGGGTCTTAAGCCCAAATGAAAAGAGTTCGA
Organism: Afroboletus lepidellus; assembly: GCA_038094355.1. NCBI lineage: Eukaryota > Fungi > Basidiomycota > Agaricomycetes > Boletales > Boletaceae > Afroboletus > Afroboletus lepidellus. The sequence continues at coordinate 20,502 of JBBPUA010000257.1, read as the reverse complement.
TCGGTGTGTACATATGATCGTGCTGTTATTTACCCCTAATCCGGCTAGCATATACTGCCTGGTAACCGACAGGAAAGAGACGCTTAAAGCACAGAACAAGGACGAAAGAAAGATTAACAAGCTAGAACAAGGCAAGTCAGCACAGGTGCTATGGTATCCAAGAGGTATTGCAGGGTCGTGAGCCAAAGGTTAGGGAGTGTAAATAGAACATGGTTTGTATCCGTGGTTGCGCGGTCGGAGCAGTGCAAAGTTAAAGCGCCAGCAGGCAAAGAACGGGAGGCGCCCATTAAGCTATGGGCTAAATTAATACTGGTGCAAGGGAGATGTTCGCAGAATATGCAATAAATGGGAGACAGATCGCAATCTCGTCTCAGCCGGATTCCGTCGACACGTGAACGTGTCCCACGGTTATGAGTACGCCTTCTCTGAATACTCGGCCTTTTCCAGCGGGGAATGCACGTGTCCCTCAAACGAGTCGTGCGCAGCAGGGGTAATATCCACTGCGTGCTGATCGGAGGCGACAGGTGTAACCGGTCTCGAGGCAACGATACCTCCTGTCGACGTGGTGGCAGTGATTGACGATACTATTTGTTGGTTGTGCGGATAGTATGACCGACGTTGCATCTTTTTGAAATCGTATGAAGCAAATCTAGAGCGGGGCGTCATGACCAGGATACGCAGAGAACAAGCGCCGTACTGTTCTTCCATCTGTCGCATTTCCGCGCTTAGCGAATTAACATCACGCTGTTTCCGTTGCTTGGCTTTGAGAGGATTGTCTTCGAGCAATAGCTCTTCGAGTTCATGCGATGCATCAAAGTTGGCCTTTTTGGACTAGGGGTGGGTACCGACGGTAAGCGAGCGGACATACAAATCGGGGGACAAAGGCGGCATGGGAACGGAACGCACATCGGGCGTGAACGGAGGTACAAGAGACTTGGTTTCGAGAGCCTCCCAGTCGATGGGCTGGAACCAGGGGTGTTGTCGAAGTTCTTCGAAACCTTCGCCCGTTTTGCAGGCCAAGCGCTTGGCTGGGTCTCTTTCCAGGAACTTGACGAGAGTGAACCGAGTGTGGGAGAAAAGAGAAAGGGACTCACGCCCTTGATGACCTGCATGCCTGTCCGACTGCACTTTTTCTCTGCGTCTTCGGGGAATCTCAGGTTGTCCTTTGATATGGCGTGGGTGAGGTCGCTGTTGGTCTTTCCTCTGAATGGGCGGCGGCCAAAGAGAAGCTCGTAAGTGCAAACACCGAGGGACCACCAATCGATAGTATAAGTGTAACCACGCTTTGCGAGGATCTCGGGAGCCATGTAAGCCATGCTCCCGGCTACACCGGTAAGCAAGCGACGGTCGGAATAGTGGACGGCGATGTTGAAATCTGTGAGGTGGGCATGGCCACGCTCGTCGAGGAGAATGTTGTCGGGCTTTATATCCCTGTATCAAAGTGAAGTATAACGAACACGGGCAAAGAAAGAAAGGGGAAACGAACCGATGCATGATACGGCTCTCATGAAGAAAGGCGAGGGCAGAGGAGAGTTCTGCGACGTAAAAGCGGACGGTAGCTTCCGGCAAGGTACCTAGACGGTCGAGATGGACTGGGGGAGTAGGCAGGTGAGGGGCAGACAGGCAGGAGAGCGGAACAAGACGAACAGCGCAAATCACCGCCGAGCATGAGATCGAGGACGAAGAAACAGTTCTCGTCGTCTTGGAAGGCATAACGCAGGTTGACGACAAATGGATGGTCGATCTGTGCGGATGACTGGGTAAGATGAAGTGGCGCAAGAAGGACGGGATGTACTTCTTCGAGGAGACGACGCTCTTGTATGATGTTGGCGACAGCCTTCATCTTGACGCACTTGGACTTGTTGATGTACTTGAGCGCGTAGAGCTCGCGGGTCTGCTTGTGCTGGACCATGCGAACCTGCAAGGGGCGTGGGTGAAGGGCCACATGGGGAAGCAGGGAGAGGAACCTTTCCAAAGGCGCCCTTGCCGACGCATCTGAGGAGGATAAAGTGGAAGAGGTTGACGTCGCCTTCAAAGTCGACGGGCTGGTGGCGGACGTGGATGAAGGGGCGGGGCGGGGGCGGAGAGAACACTCACCGTGGGGCGACAGCAGACAGCACCCATCGAGGAGTAGTGACGAGAAAAAGACAAACAAACAGCAGAGTAGCCATTCCCCTCCATCACGTGCATAAAGTGGACTGTTGTCACGCTCGCTGTGACATCCTGTGACGCACATGTCCATTGCCCGTCCCCTGGTCGTGTTTGGCCCGTCTGGCGTCGGAAAGGGCACCCTCATCGCCCGTCTCTTTGGCGACCATCCAGACAAGTTTGGTTTCAGCGTCTCTCGTACGTGTCGCCCAGCTCTTCACCGCCCGCGCCTCATGTCTGCCAGATACCACCAGGCAACCCCGCCCTGGCGAGACAGACGGCAAAGAATACCACTTTGTCTCCACCGACGCCTTCAAGACCCTCCTTGCCGATCACGCTTTTATCGAACATGCCCAGTTCTCTGGAAACTATTATGGGACCTCCAAGGAAGCCATCCACGCCGTCTGCAAATTGGAGAGGCGGTGCATCCTCGACATTGATTCTCAGGTACGTCGTGCAACGATCACCATCCGTCTGACTGACCCCTTGCAGGGCGTGAAGCAGGTCAAGAAGACGGACCTGGACCCTGTCTACCTGTTCATCTCCCCGCCCAGCATGACGATCCTTCGTCGCCGATTGCGGGGACGTGGCACCGACGACGAGGGTGCCATCCAGCGACGTCTTGACACCGCGCTCAACGAGATCGAGTACGCACGCGAGCCCGATGCGTGCAACTACGTGATTGTCAACGACGACCTCGACCGAGCCTACGCGACCTTTGAGAAGGTCGCGTTCGGCGAAGATGTGCAGGGCGACGCCATTCCACCTTTGGACGATTGATTCTATATACCATCAGTTGTGATATCATTAAATAAGCTATTATAGATGCGTCTAGATGCATCATGGTCTAGAGTCGGAATCGCATGTATGCCATCAGCAATGCGGAGCATCCCGTCACTAGATGCCATTTGAGTCGCTGCCAGCGCATCCGGAGCAACGCAACACGTACCGAATCCGACCAGGTATTGCAGCGTGGTGGCCTGGAAAGGCGTCAGCAGCGACCCTCCGAGGCACACAGGGTCCCACCTTGGACGCCTGAATCGCGGTCCGAAGGTTTGCAATTTCCTGCTCGATCCTCGTGTCCACCTCCTTGATCTTGAGTTCCTGTCCGCTGCTCTCCTCTCTCATCCGTCCCTTTTCGAGGTTCAGATCCAACCGCACCCCCGCCTGCGTCCGCGTGATCTCCTCCCGCAGCCGCTGCTTCAGCTTTTCCATGTCCACCTGCAGCCTGTCGCTCTCCGCCTTGATCATCGCCAGGTCGTTCTTTTCCATCAACTGGAGCTCCGACTTGAGCTGCGCAAAGTCGACCTGCTGCGTGTATTGATGCTGCAACGGCCTCGTCAACGCACCCGCCGTGTGCCACCAGCGCCCGAACACGGACCTTTTCCTGGTCGGCCTTGGTCACCATGTTGCTCGTCATGTTCCGGATGCTCTCGTCGATGACCTCGGCCATCGCGGACATGATCCCTTCGGCTTGTTGTCGGTTCAGTCCCTCCCGTTCCAGCCGCTGCACAAAGTGGTGCGTGTCGAAATGAAAGTCATGCCATGCAGCGCTCGATCGGAACGCCCGCGTCGGCGTTGGTGTAGCTGTAAACGAACGTAGCAGTCGTGCGCGGTACAGGAGTCGGAGTGCAGTCGACATGGGACGTGGGAACAGCGCTTGCCTGATCGAGCGAGCAGTCGTTTGACACGTCCCTTGATGAGCACCACCATCAACGTCCTGTGCCTCGTGGGTCAGGGGATCAGCCGCAGCAGGAACTCGTTCTATTAGTTCGCGAGGCTCACGAGGCGTCCCTGCCTCCACGAGCGAACAATCTTACTGTACCATTACCTTTACTTGATTTGCTACCGTGCGAAAAACGCCAGTCTGAACGCGACCGCGATGAGCTCCAATGCACAGAGCACAAATCCCTGGGGCACCGCGAGCACCTCGTCCCACACGACCCTCGGCTCCTCGCTGACCGACACCTTTGGCCAGTCGAGGACCCACTATCAACCAGGGTACATGATGGTCAGTCGGCCCGCTCAGTCAGCACTTCTTGCTCACAGACCTGCCTCGCAGTCCGCCCAGCAACACATGCACGCACCCCAAAACGCCCAGCACGCAGACGAGATACCGACCGTGCAGACCAAGGCGAAAATGAGCCTCGCTCTCTCCCGCGGTGGCGCCTCTCACTTTGGGGCCGACTCCATGTTCGAGAACTCCTCCACGTCGGTCTCGTCCTCTCCGCGTCGGTCGTTTCTGAGCTCTTGATTTATGCAGGCAACGGCAGGCGTTTGCAGACACTGATGCTCCACCTACCACGTCCATCCACGACGTGTTTCGCGAGTCGTCCTTTGGCGCATCCGAAAGGGCGCCACCCAGAGTGCGTCGCACAATCTGCACCCTTCGTTGCCCGAAACTAACCCCGCTCTCGCCAGGCATTCTCCCTGGATGGCCCCGCCTTCCCTGCACCACCCCGCGCACCCCGCGCAGATGTAACCCCCTCCGCCCCTCCAATGACCTACGTGATCGTGTTCGGATACCCGCCCGACAAGTACTCCCTCACCGTCGAATACTTCAAGTCTCTGGGCGCGGCTACCGAGCCCGAGCCCAACGCCGAGATCGTCAACTGCTTCTGCATCGGGTTCAGAGATCCCGGCGAGGCAGCGCGCGTCGTTCGGCGTAATGGCGAGGTCCTCGGTGGGACGTGGATGATCGGGATCAAGTGGGCCGTGCGCCGCTCTCTCATTCGAGTCTCCTGTGGTCTTCTGACCCTTTTCTTGATATAGGACTCGGCAGCAGACCTTGGATCGTCGTTGCGGGCGTCCACGTCCGAGCATCCGACATCAACGATACCTTCGCAAGGCGTGCAGTCGTCTGCGATGGTCATCGACAGCCCGACCCCTGCGACCGTGGTGGGTACGCCAATCAAGCTCGCGCCGTCCGTCGCCGCGTTTCGCAAGGGGCACGCACCGACCGCTGCCTCGCCAGCGCAAAAGATGGCGCCCGCGTCGACGGCGCCGTCCCAGGGACCCGTCGCCAACAAGGGCGTGCTCGGACAGGTGACAGACTTGTTCTTTGGGTGGTAGCTTTCGTGGCTCGGCGGTCCTCCGTTTCTTTGGGTGTCGTGATATAGACGTGTCATTTGTCACGATGAATTTAACGTCGGTGCCGTTGATCATGCTCAATGCACGAGATTTAATACCACGGAGGCGCATGTAGTGTTTCCTCGGTCCGGACGATCCATTCAGGTATGAGTTCCAACTAGCAACGGTAACGCAGCTAGCTTGTCCTTGACACCGAGAAGCCTCGCGTGGACGCTTAGATGAACGCTGTCTAGCTGACCGCCGGCCTATCGAGAATGAGATATCGCGTCCTGGCCCCGATGCCATTGCGCGGGTACGGCGCAGGCCATGTGTATTTGTAGGAACGACACTCTTCCCATTACTTCGTAAGGGCGGCCCAGAGGAGACTAGGTTTGCACTCCAATATCCAAGTCAGACGTGCACAAAAAGCTGTAAGGACTGGTCCTCGGTGTCACATCCACTTGCTTTCATTCACCACGTCTATCGACGTCCCTCACATCCATAGGACGCGGTTTCCTGTCTAGTTACTAGATTAGTCGCGGCCAGCGTATACGTCGAGATAAATTCTTGGAGTCCGTGATTTAGTGATTTGTGAAACACTCCGGCGAAGTGACCTGCGGGAGCTCGCCCGCGCGTAGGGAGCACTGCATTGGACAAGAGAAGCCACTTGCAGGAGAACCCAGGCAAATGTGGGGTAGGATAAAAAAGAAGCTACCAGTTTGCAAGTGAAGATCGCGAGATAGGTACACTCTCCAGCTCGTGCTCGTACTCGACCTCCACCCTCGGGCCCTCTGTAAGGCTGTTCAGGATGACAGTGTAAATACAAGGTGGAGAAAATCGCACTTTTTGGTTTCTCGACTTTCTTCCGGGGTGGTGTCTTCATGAGTGCTTTCGCTTTCCGCTTGCCCAGTACCACTTTTGACTTTGTATGTAGGTCATTGTTGGTACTTGCGTCATCTTCCTCATCTTCCTCATCAGAACCCTCGCTGTCCTCAGACGGCCCCTCATCCTGTGGAACGTTCAGTACGAGTATGGTATCCAGCGTCAGAACCCACCGCTATATCCTCCAGATCACTCAGATCGCTCAACCCGGCTTCATCTCCACTGAGATCACTGACAAACTCGCCTTCGAACTCCTCCTCCAGCTCTTCCCCGTCTTCGTCTTCCCCGTCCGTTTCATCATCCACCATGCCCAACTCCGCTACCTCTTCCACTTCCTTTTCTTTCTCCCCCCTTTCCCGGTCTAAGATAGCTTGCCACACGCTCTCATTCACGTTCAGCGGTGCATCACCGTATGCCTTTGATTTCAGTCGTTCGATAAGCTCCTTCTGGATCGATTTTTCAAGATGAGCAGCAGAGAGGGCTTTGCGCTCCCGCGTTGCCTCTCTACGGTCGAGTTTCTTTTTCACTCCGATGAGTTTTGGCCTATGACGATCATTGTCAATAGTAGTCTATGCATGGCAAGCCAGAGCACGGACTCTTGCCGCAGCTTTATGCGTCTCATTTTGATAAGATATTGCGTGATCTTCGTCACGCGTTGCTTACATTTGTGGATTGTGAAGTTGGGCCAGTATATGAGCTCCTTGTCAATCTGGGGTGCCTTTGGTGGGACCGTGCTTCGACGACTGAGTGTGAACTCACCTGCTCGAGCGCTTTCGAGTAGTTTTTGGAAAGTGGAATCTTCTCCCACATCTTGGCGGGCGTATGCGCGCGTTCGATCGTCTTGACATAGAGGTATAACACACCTGGAGCACAAGATCCCCAATCGACACGACGAAGCGGGACCAAAGCGGACGGCGCACCTTCGTGCTCACGCACGGTGGCGTATCGTGAGTTTGCGAGTGGACATGACTGTCTGCTGCAGAATCCGGTGACGTTGTATTCGTTGCGACAAAAATTCTGCGTAGCAGTTCTGAAAAGGGCGGTCAAGACTCGGATGCTGCGGTATATGGTCACAGAGTAAACGGACTTTACTTTGTACGAGCAGAACTGTGTGTTGATCACAGACCAGATCACGTCGTCGCTCTGCATCCTTGACGATTTCGACCGAGTTGCTTTCCCTACCCAAAATTCACGTCGATAATGGTCACGTGACTATGTAGCATCAATCCCGAACGATGGTTGTATTCCTTGATTCAACATTCATCGATCGATATTCATCACCTGCGCAATGCTGTTATTGAACCAGATCAATATTACATAGCCGTCCTACTGCGATCATTACGGCCAACAAGAAGACATAACCCTTCTGCCTACAACGCATTCGTCTATTGTCGATAGGGCGTCTTTTATTCACCTTTGACTCAGAGGCCCTCTGTGGTGCACGGGGCCGCAAAGAGGATAACAGTTCGCGTGAACAATTGCGGCTGGTCGTTAGTGCCACCCTGCCATCCAGTGCCTTAGGCGGTACCTGGACTGCAAACAAGGCCAAGAACAGAAGTGTTAATAATACTCGGGGGTCAAACATCCCACAGCCTGTTCACCCCTCCCCCTCCCCCTCGACCGCTGATGTCCAGGCCACCGATAAGGTCTGGTTCCTCGTCAACAAGTTCGTCGTTACAAGTTGGAGGATGTGTTGGTACTGACGGTCGAACAGATCGGTCCCCCGTATGTCAGTGGTTTGCAGCCCACGGTGACTATTTCGTAAGCGGCAGCCCCAAGGGGATTCGAGTATGGCGAGTTAAAGGTGGCCAAGCAGCGATGATAGCGATGGAACAAGTACAGTGCGTCGCGTTCTCGAAAGACGGTAAATGGATCGCTGCTGGGACATACTGGGGCGATGTCATAGTTTTCAACGCCAAGTCATACAAGCAGACCTTGACCTGGAAGATCGATGTCGTCGTCAGAGGCGTCGATTTCTCCCCCGACTCCGCTCGGGTCGTCGCTTGGGGGGACCAGATGGCCACCGTCTGGGACATCACGACTCGTGAACTAGTGGCCGGCCCGCTCCGCCATGATGACCGCGTATGGGCTGCCAAGTATTCTCCGCAGGGCAACCGAATCGCGGCAGCAACTCGGAAAGGCATTCGTATATGGGAACGCAACGTCCCCCCCGTGGACATACAAGTACCAGTCGCCACAGACCAATACAACGCCGCTCTCCTCTGGTCGAACAAACATATCTCCGTTATATCCGACGGCAAAATCAAGCAAATAGATCCATTGACGCAGTCGGTTGTCGCAGAGTGGTCTGTTCCCGATATCAGCATATACTCGTGCATCGCCATGCCGGGGGATGGCCAATTCATCACTTACTCTGCTAACCATATGGTCAATTTTTGGGACACGGAGACATACACCCATCTTGGTGTCATCAAGCACCCTCGTGACATATGTTCAATTGCACTCTCCCAAGATGGACGGTTTATTGCCATCGGTGGCGATGATGGGCAAATCACCTTCAAACGTCTATCTCGCATCACAGTAAGCATTTTGCCGGATCATTATGGCGCTTTCAAACTATTTTACCCGACATAGGAACCGGAAATCGAGGTCGACAGCGAAGCCTTTCATCTATGGAGGCGCGATCGACTTGCGAATGCGGAAGCATTGCTAACGGAAGCAATTTCCGCGTCTCAGAACCCACGCCATGAAGTGTTTGCTATTCGAGCTCTCGTCCGCACTCGCTTGGAACAGTGGGAAGAAGCACTCGCCGATGCCGAAGAGGTATTCCACTTCCATGTCCTCGTGCGCCTCGCTGACCGTAATGTTCAGTCTATCGAGTCTCAACAATCCGTTATGGGTTTCGTCGCAAAAAGTATCGCTCTGGTCGGCAATGGAAAGAGGCACGAAGCATATCGGGCTTGCGACATCGCTTTTCAAAAGTCGCATTCAACTTACGTTAGTTTTCTCCTGCTCATCAAGGTACGCATCGTGTACTCGAGCGTGGAAACGTTACTCATATTTCCTAGGCCGTCGTCGTATGTATGGCCGGAGAGTATGACGACGCGATATCTCGCGTCGATGATCTCATCTCCACGTTAGACTTGAACTCGATATGTTATGTAGTTCAGGCACGTCTCTATCGGGTAACCGCAAGGCGAACATGACTGTTAATATTTCTAGCAGGCATACATGCATTTTCTCTTCGGAAGAGCACGCATGGGGAGTGGTAACTTTGAGGATGCGATTCGATCGTTCGAGCGTGCACAAGCCCAACTACGGCCCCACACTAGCCGGGCACTGTCGCTGATCTCACTGGTAAGCCTTCTAATTGTCATATCAGAATGTATCAAATATTCTCGACAGATATCTGGGTGGAATTTTGGCGTCCTTGACACGGCGACGCGACAGGGTCTTTGTGAAGCTTTATATGCGGCGGGTCGCACAAAAGAGGCGGGTGACTCTCTCTTGGATATGATAAGTAACGTGAATGAAATACCCTATACGCTCGAGTCCACCGCTTGGGTTTTCGGTGAGTAATGTTCTGCTTGTTGTCCTCCATGCACCTGAGACTCCGTCAAAGAGTTCTTACAACAATCTCTCTCCACGCCTGGGAGTTCCATACAACTCTTGAAGTCATGGGCAAAATTAAGCCTGACAAAGGACTCGTGGAGAGACGCTTTGGCTGCTGCTGCCAGCGTGAGTGTCCTTTGTTCTAGTACTGCTTATTCACCTGGCATCCCGATGATATGAAGTTCCAGGCCTCGAGGTTCACGATCCATCGGACTCTGTGCGAACAACTAGACTCACTCAACAGGATATTGGATGCGACCGAGTGTTTTCACCAAATGAGGAATGAATTGGGGGAGGAGCCAAACCAACACGCTGAACAATGGATCCTTGGTAAGCGGTCGCGCACGGCATTGCTATTTGCCTGACAATTCTTTATCAGAATTTAAGCAGGATTTATGCAAGAAGCTAGAATATCTTGGAGATGGGGCAATGCACGCAGAGCGACATGACGAGGCCATCTCCGAGTATACCGCGGCATTGACCCTTGATCCAGCCTCGCGACAAGGGCTTCTAATCAAGCGAAGCAAGGCATACGTAGTTAGGGGTTTGTGGCAGAGTAGCTTAAGTGACGCAGAAGAGGTATGTCCTTTCCGTTTCGTGGCTTTCTGTTGACGACGTATTATTAGGTGATAACGATCGATCCATCTTCTCCATGGGGCTACGAGAGGAAGCATGCAGCTTTGCACATGACCAAGCGTTATAAAGATGCAATAGACACGTTTGAGACGATGCTTCTGAAGATCTCACAGTCGCTTGATCCAAAAATTCGCAGTGAGTGCGCCGACATTGCACAAGGAATTCCTGACAATATGTCACCTCCAGAGCGTCAACCCGAATATATAAATCCAGCGGAGACGAAGATTGCGATCCGCAAAATTGTTCAGGATGCTATCCGCGACTCACCCCGCGTTCTTATTCACACTCACTCCGGTCGTCTCCTAGAAAGGCTCGAGCAGGCTGCATGTTTTGAATCTCTTCCGGTCTTCCAAGAATTGGTCTCTTCTATGACAACACGCGTTGATCATGACCACATCCAACGGGAGGTTATGCACTACTACCGCTACGCCACATTTTCCCACACCTGGGAAGACAATGAACCCCAATTCGATCGAGTTAAACGCACTGTGGTGTATGATCTCGAAGAATCTTTTACCCATAACAAGCTGCGAATGTTCTGCACGATTGCGCGGGATGCCAAACTCCACTGGGCGTGGAGCGATACATGTTGTATCAACAAGTCGGATAACTTTACACTCCAAGAAGCCCTGGTCGCCATGTTCAAGTGGTACGAAGGTTCTGCAGTGACTATTATTTTCCTCCGTGGGGTCCACTCTCCGTCACAGCGCGGGGATCTCATGAGGAGTATCTGGAACACTCGAGCCTGGACATTTCAGGAATACCACGCTTCTAAGGTGGTTCGATTCTACACTGAAGAGTGGGAACCATACATGAACCTCGACATTGACAACCACAAGGATTGTCCCAAAATCATGTCAGAGATGGAGGAGACAACTGGGATCTCTGCACAGGCCTTGATGGCCCTTCGTCCAGGCTTACAGGATATCCGTGAGAAGTTGTGCTTGGCTTCGGGACGAGAGACGACCTTCGTTGAGGATGCAGCATACTCATTACTTGGGATCTTCTCTGCCGCTTTGCCAATTGTATATGGCGAAGGAGACCAGGCACTTGGGCGACTCTTGGCTCAGCTACTTACAAACTCTGGCGACACGAGTATACTTGCATGGACTGGAAAATCTGGCGCTTTTAATTCCAGTCTCCCCTCCAGCATCACTGTGTTTAAAAATTTGTCAACCTCGCACATTCCGTCACCTATCACAGACACAATTCGCCCTTCTCCACCCAATCTCAGCCTCATTCTGAAGCTGTATGATCAACTTAACCAGCTCCCTGTACCATCGTTTGCAAACCAAAGGATGAAGCTTCCATGTCTTACTTTCAAACTTGGCACAGTACTCGAATCAGCAAGGTGTGGCACTTCGGCACGTGTGTTTCGTGCAAAGGCTGCTGCGCTTGGAGTGGTAGAGATTAGGGCAACGGAAGATCTCTCTCTATTTAGCTCTCTGACCCTCGTGCACCCCTGGATCGACTTCTTGCTCGACAGAAAGCCTGTTGTTGGTATTCCTGAGACGACTTCCGAAGTCACGAGCCAACACTCTTCTTCGATTGACAGTATATCATGGTTATCAGGCACCGCACGGGCAGCCAGACCGTCTCGAACGCTGCTCCCCTTTGTCCGCACGTTCCGGATTAGTGGAGGTAGCGACCAGGATTCTGTCCCACCCCCTCCATCCGACGCACAAGCAGATAGACAGGTGCGAGCACTCCGGTTCATTGCTCGGCTGAGACAACCATTTGGTGCTCTCTTGTTCACGCCGAACCGCCATAACGTGGAAGAATACAAGAGGGTCGCTTCCGAGTGTCTGATCACCGTCCAGGTGGAGGAGCTTTCCCAGAACGTGTTGAAGAGCCTGATAGGTGGCGCGCGGACGCTAGACGTGCTTTAATGGTCGCTGTCCTGCGGGTACGTGGAGCTTTCAGTGGGAGAATTGTCTTCGCCTTACCTTGTTTTCTCAGTTGCGTCCAGGTCAAATCAACAGGGCCTACTTTTTGCGAACGCAATAGACATTGTAGACCTCGGAAGTTACTGCATTTTTTTGTTTACCACACATTCCTGAACCTAATTCTCTCCGCGACTTCCACTATGACAATCTTCCGGTATCCACTGAGTAGTTACCTCCATCACGTGTGTATCAAATGTAGTATCTAATCACAGCTCTCGCACATGAAAGATTCGGCCCTGCTGTTGATCCCTGTATTACACTTGGCCATCAAAAAAGGAAATACTTTTGCTAGCGTATGTACATACCAACAACTTCACTCAGGCATGGTGCGATGCACCATAGCGCTTCAATACTATCCCTACAGTTGCTTCGGCGGTCAGCAAACGGGTCACATCATCCAAAATCAAACAGCCACGCGGTGAGGCGGCGGAGGTCAATTGTCTCGGGGCTCTTCAGTGAAGATTGTTCAGAACAGTGTAATGTTGTTCAATCAGATTAATATCCTGCCAGTGTTGCTGTCCTACTGCAATCACCACCAAGTTCTTTGCCCAATGGGTAACAAGAAGACATCACCCTACTTCCCGTGACTTGAATGACTTTTCTACCCTCCTTTGGCTTGGTGGCTCTGATGCATGAGGCCATGACAAGGACTGGAACAACAGTTCACCTGGACATCCAATTGCGGCTGGTTGCTACTGCCACCCTGCCATCCAGTGCCGTACGGTATGACCGTCCCTGGACTGCAAATAACCTGGGCCAAGAACGGAAGTGTTAATAATACTTGGGGGGTCAAACATCCCACACCTTGCTCACCCTCACCCTCACCCCATCCACCACATCCCAATGTCTGGGCTGTTGATAGGGCCTGGTTCGTTGTCAACGAATTCAATGTGGTTACAACAAACTCAGAGGATACATTTACTTCAGAACATCAAACTGAATATGTGAACCCAGCGATAACCACGATCCGCAGGATCGTTCAGGATGCTATCTGCGACTTACCTCGCATTCTCATTCACATCCCCTCCGGTCGTCTCCTTGACAGGCACGAGCAGGCTGCATGTTTTGAATCACTTCCGGTCTTCCGAGAATTGGTCTCTTCCGTGACAACACGCATTGAGCATATCCAACGCGAGGTTACACGATACTATCGCTATGCTACATTTTCCCACACCTGGGAACTGAATGAACCTCAATTCGAGAAAGTTACACACACTATAGTGTATGATCTCGAAGAGTGTTTCACTCATAACAAGTTACAGATGTTCTGCAAGGTCGCGCGGGATGCCGGACTCCACTGGGCATGGAGTGACACATGCTGCGTCAAGCAGTCAGACCACTTGATACTCCAAGAAGCCCTAGTCGCCATGTTCAAGTGGTACAAGGGTTCTGCAGTGACCATTATATTTCTCCGTGGCGTTCACTCTCCGTCACAGCGAGGGGATCTTATGAGGAGTGTCTGGAATACTCGAGCCTGGACATTTCAGGAATATCATGCTTCCAAGGTGGTTCGATTCTACACTGAAGAGTGGGAACCATACATGAACCTCGACATTGACAACCACAAGGATTGTCCCCAAATCATTTCGGAGATGGAGGAGGCAACAGGGGTCTCTGCACAGTCCTTGATGGCTCTTCGTCCAGGCTTACAGGACATCCGTGAGAAGTTGTGCTTGGCCTCAGAACGAGAGACGACAAGGGTCGAGGATGTAGCATACTCATTACTTGGAATCTTTTCTACCTCCTTGCCAATTGTATACGGCGAAGGAGACAAGGCACTTGGGCGACTCTTGGCTCAGCTACTCACAAGCTCAGGCGACACGAGCATGCTTGCATGGACTGGGACGTCTGGGACTTTCAACTCGTGCCTCCCCTCCAGCATTATCGTGTTCAAAGAGTTGGCAACCTCACACATTCCGTCACCTGTAGCAAATGATGGGATGGGGATCAAAATCTTCTACTGCCCGCTTAATCGCAGCCTCATACTGAAGCTGTTTGATCAACTTCACAAGCTCCCTGTACCATCATTTGCGAGCCAAAGGATGAAGCTTCCATGCCTTACTTTTAAACTTGGCACATTACTCCAATCATCAAGCCGCTGCCCGTCGAGATATGTGTTTCGTGCAAAGGCCGCTGCGCTCAGTGGGGTGGTAGAGATCAAGACGACGGAAGATCTCTCCCAATTTAGCTCTCTGACTCTCGTGCACCCCTGGATTGACTTCCTGCTCGACAGACAGCCCATCCGCATTCCTGGGACGACATCTAATGACACGGCCCACTCTTCTTTGACTGACGGTATATCGGGCATCGTACGAGTGGTCGGACCGCTTCGAACGCTGCGTCACTTGACTCGCACACTCCGCATTGGTGGAAGCGATCAGGGTTCTGTCCCGCTCCCTCCATCCGAATCACAAGTAGACAGGCAGATACAAGTACTTCAGTTTAGCGCTCGGCTGAGACAACCATTTGGTACTCTCTTATTCACGCCGAACCGTGATAACGTAGAGGAATACAGGAGAGTCGCTTCGGAGAGTCTGATCACCGTCCAAGTGGAGGAGCTTTCCCGGAATGTGCTGAAGAGCCTGATAGGTGGCGTGCGGATGCTGGACGTGCTTTGACGGCCGCCGTCCTGCGGATACGCGGTGTTCAGTTCTCCTTTTATTCCCTTGATCATTCTCGTGGAACTCCAGTACACGCGTTCCTCAGGTCATGGAAACGCGTTAGATATCATGGCCCATGGAAGTTACTGCATCATTCTATTTACTGTATGTTCCTGAGCATAATTGGACTTCCACTACGACAATCTTCTGATATCCAAAGTACATGGATATACCACTTCTTTCTCCTTCCAATAGTGCATCACACGTTTCAGCCACGCCAGAGTTGATCTTATTCAATGCTATATCTAATCAGGCTTCGCACATGTCACGGCGAGAATCTGGGAGTAGAGTTGGGTATTCTTATCGACAGTTGTTACCTACCAATTATGACCATCTCCATACAATACCTGGCTACGACACAATGATTAGAGAACGATGCCGTACAAACCTTGTGCCAGGAGCCATCTTCGTTGCGCGTCACCACGGTCCCATAATGAAATAATTTGTTCGCCTTGGACCTGCAAACAAGTATTGTGACCTCCTTATCGAACAGACCCGCATCTCCGAGTCTGTTGGACGGAATACCACCCCCCAACCATTTAGCCTTGGAAGGCGGATTCCGAAGGAAAGGAGAAAACCCCTCTCCGCCGGTTCCGGTACGAACAGCCTGCTCGAGCAAGGGCTTGAAAGATGTCCAGTGCGTCTCGAGACTTACTTCAGCCCTCCTAATGGCGCTCGCGTAGTCCACAGACCTCTCCACCTTGGAAAAGTCTCCTGGGAGTTGTGCATATCCGGAGAGGGCAACCACGGAGGGCCAAGGCCGAACCTGTACATGGTCGATTTCTGTGTGAGCATCTGGTCGCGTCACCACCACCTTCCAAAGCGGTGCGCCGTAAACGCGGGTGTAAGCGCGCGCCAATGGCCCGTCACCTGTGACAACAACCTGCGCACTTTTTGCATAGTATATGTCTGCCTTGTAGGACGGATGTTCCGTGGACTTGTCAAGCATGACCATTCCAGACCAATGAAGGGAATCATGAACATTGTTCCCCGGCGGGAGCGTGTTGAAAGTGAGAGTGTCGAGAACATCCTTCGACGGCATGAGCAGCATGAGGTTCATCATCGCTTGCGCGAGGCTGATATTGTAGTCGATTTTCAATGTAAGGAATGGCTCGGCAAGCGCACCGAGGATGCCGTAGACCTTGTCTTGGATGTGATCGCTGCTACAACCACGCTTGCTAGTCTGCATCAACGAGCGCTGGGTATGAAACTTCGAAGAGGGTGAAAGTGTGTTGAGTATATCATGAATCGAGAGGGTGGGAGCATTTGGACAAGATGGGAGCGACGAATGGCGGGATGTGAGGTACGGAGACATCATCAAGATGGAGAGGTAGACTTTTTCCCGCGCTAAAATATGATCTCCAGAGACGAAGAACAGTTCTTTGGGCAGTTGGAGTTCCTGAAACGTCCACACTCGCTCGAACCAATTGCAGACCCAAGCTTTTCGACCGCCATCGTGTGTTGAGACAATCGGCGCAAATTGATTGTCAGGTGACAGCGCTAGGGCAACGCAGCCAGCGCTCCTGGAGTATATGGTCCCCATGAACGGAACCTGCTCCTCCTTCTCTTTTTCCTCGCCCTGGTTGATGCAGGCAGCATCAATCCATATGTAACACGCCCCATATGATTTAACAATTTGACATGTCCTCTCGAACATGAGATTGAATCGACTTTGGCTTGAGAACGATGTCGACTCCCAAGAAACTCCCTGAAGGGGGATCCTGATCGCTCCCGCTCTATCCCAGACATGGGAGATCGTCCAGACCCTGTCCCAGCATATGTCATTCACCTCATGCCAGGATACTGATCGTGTCTTCAAGTCAATTAGGCGAATCTTGTCAGGCTGTACCATCTACGAGCAATCTAGAGTTGGGAGAATTCTAATGGCCTGAAGGAACGTGTTATTTCGAACTACCAAAGAATGAACAAGACAAACCTGCAATAACCTAGGGATCAAGCACAAGGGAGAAGATGCCGATGAGTAACCGTGAACCGCGAGACGCCCCAAAGACAAACAAAATGACGAGCAATGAGGAGCCAAGCAGCTGGAAAACGAAGATGATGGGTATGCTACGTGAGAACGAGCCCAGGATGGATTGGACTTCACGTAGACAAACCGAAGGGCGACTTGGATGTAGAGAGCGGGCGACGAACAAGGGTCAGGGACGTGGTGCGCGTCTCCCGCATCATTAGCGCGTTGTTCTTCGGGGACGGTTGTAGACCTGCAGACAGATCCAAAAGGCACAACGCCACTCCATCAAACCAAAATTAACGTCCAATGGACCGCCAAGTCATCTGAAATAGACGGTTTCATTCTACCGTACTCGATTATCGATGGTCACAGGACTAGTCCATTCGGCGAGTCAGCGGATAAATACGTACTTGAAGCGCCCGTGCCGGATCAGCCGTGCGTTCAAGTTCGAATGAGCCCGGAGTTTGTGGGGATTGCTATGTCCCTAAGTCTTCACACACCAGTGATCGGTCCGACCTTGAGGAAATAGCAGCAGGACTAAGGAAGTACTGGCTGGCAGCGAGTTTCAACAAAGCCATAATTGTTTCCGAGGTTTTACGGTCGCAAGGCGTTTAGCAGGAGATGTTGTTGTACAATGTACAAAAGATACGAAAAATGATGGGATTACTTGCCAATCACGACCAAACCCTCCACACTCTTGGCTACAACACAGCTATCAGAAAACGCTGCCGTGCACACTTTGTGCCAGGAACTGTCCTCATTGGGAGTCACCACGATCCCATAATGAAATGATCTGTCTGCCTTGGACCTACAAACGAGCACAGTGACCTCCCGGTCGAACAGGTTCGCGTCTCCGAGCCTATTGGGCGGTATTCCTCCGGGCTGATATGCTCCAGTGGAAGGCGGACCCTGAAGGATAGACAAAAGCTCCTCTCCACCACCGTCTTCGGTGCCTCTCTCGAGCAATGGCTGCACCAAGGACCAGTTGGCCGCCAGACTCCTCTCAGACCTCCCGACGGCATTTGCATACTCCGCAGACCGGCCCACCTTGGAAAAGTCGTCCGTGAGCTTGGCATACCTGGCGAGGGAAACGACAGAGGGCCAATCCCGAAGGTGAGCGTCGGTTGACTCTGTATGTGTGCCTCCTGGCTTCGCAACCACCACTTTCCAGAGTGGGGCGTTATGGACGACGGTGGTGCATGGCGCCTCGCCTACGACCTGGACAAGCGCGTTTGTCGGGTGATGAATATCTGTCTCGTAGGAAGGATGCTCCGTGGGCCCGTCGAGCATGACCATTCCTGACCAGTGAAGCCCATCGTGGACGTTGTCCGCAGGGGAAAGTGAGTTGAACAAGAGGGTATCAAGGACGTCATTCGGCGGCATCAACGCCATGAGATTCAGCATCGCTTGCTTGAGTGGGATGTCGTAGTCTACTTTCAATTCCGAGTATGGTTGAGCAAGGACACCAAGGATGCCATAAACCTTGTCGAGGATGTATTTGGCGCTACAACCACGCTTGCTGGTCTGCATCAGCGACCGTTGGGTATTTGTTCTTGAGAGGGGCGAAAGCGTGTTTAGCACATCCTGGATTGAGAGGGTGGGGTCGTTTAGACGGGATGGAAGTGATGGATGGCGGGATGTGAGATACGGGGACAACATCAAGACCGAGAGATAAACTTCGTCCCGCGTTAAAACGTGATCTCCAGAGACGAAGAACAGTACTTTGGGCAGCTGGAGTTCCTGAAATGTCCACACTCGCTCGAACCAATCGCACACCCACGCTTTCCGACCGTCGTCGTATGTGGATGCGATCTGTACGAATCGATCATCAGGCGTCAATGTCCCGAAGGCGACGCAGCCAGCGCTTTTGGAGTATATGGTTCCCATGAATGGAACTTGCTCCTCCTTTTCCTTTGCTTGGTCCTGATCGATGCAAGCGGCGTCGACCCATATGTATTCTGCACCGTGTGGTCTAACGATCTCGCAAGTCTTCTTGAACATGACATCAAACCGATTTTTGCTGGAGAACGACGTCGACTTCCAAGAAACTCCTGAAAGGGGGATGATGGTTTCCCCGCCTCTGTCCCAGAGATGGGAGATCGTCCAGACTTTGTCCCAGGATACGGCATCCACGTCATACAAGCCCACATTTTGCTGTTCTAGATGAATCAAGCGAATCTGACGAGGTGCCCGGGCCATCGTAGAACGGTTGAGAGTTATTGGACCTGACGAAAAGGTGATTTGAATCAGCTACCTGGGGATAAGACATACTAGGTAGAAAAGATACGTGGATAAGCGGGCAATGGGCAAGACTCTGTAGACGAGCGAGATATTAGCGCATGTGGTGCACGGATTAATGTGACGTCTTCCGATGGGAATCCCATCGGACAGCCTGAAATGAACAGGCACATCGATATCTGATCGTGACCTCGAAATTGGTCCCGTTGACAGGTCAGGTCGCCATCGTGCCGGGTGTCGGCCTTGGCAGATCGGAATCAGCGTGCGGGCGAGGGTCTGACACAATGGCGGTATATATAATCTATGATAATCACGACCTCTCTACCTTATTACTGTCCACTGGCTTGTCCCCGCTATAGGACTCTACTTTCATATCGTTCAGACCTAGCTCTTCATTTTGCTCCCAGGTCCTCTCGTAATTCTCGATCGTCATGTTTGGATCTGGATCTGGCGCGTATATGTTTTGCACATACGAATTCGCCATAGGGTCGTCGATAATGAGAGTGAATCCTCGTTCTACCCGCTTGAGCTGAGCGTATGGGATGAACATGACGTGTAGCGCGTGGATGATCGCGGAGTACTCAACTGAATTCAAATCCTCTAGGAATGTCTTAAACTTTTCGCGGTCCTCGTCTCCGACTGCACTCGAGTCGCCCAAGAGCATCTTCTGGGAGAGCTCTTCGTAAACCTGATCCAAGATTCCTTCTAGGGTAGTGAACCGTCCCCCTAGCGTGCCGTGCTGAAGGACGAGGTCTATTTCGGGAATCATCAACCCGCCCGTTTCACTCTGCAAACGTTGCAGTCGTCCTTTGTACAGGTATACGAAATAGGTCCAGCTAACCTTTAAAATATCTCTCCCCAAGTCCTCCTGGTCAACTACTTTTAAGGTGATCCTCTTGCCCTTCTCTGAGATCGCCGAGCCAGATTTGACCTCGTTGTCTCGATATCCACAATTTTCGCAATTCGTCGACATGATTAATGTATCCTGCGCGGTACGTTAGCTCTTTCGGGTCGTGCAAGTAAAGACAACGACAACTTGCCTTGAAATAGGGAATAGATACACTCTTCATTCGGGTGACCAGTGGGCGTCCACAGTGCGGGCAGACACCAGGGAATTCGAGGATTTCGTCATCTTTTTCGCTCGTATCCTCGTCTTCTACCTCGACAGTTTCCTGAACCGCCAGTCCTAATCGAGCCGCCTGCTCGAGCGTCCGAGTATAAGTCTTGAAATTCCACTTTGGATCAGCCATGCTCTCGACAAACTCCAAGAACGAGTCGCCAGACGGGTCGTCCAGCGTGATCGTGATCGGCTTCTTGATCGGGTCGTCCTTGTGCTTTTCGACGATGGGCCTCTGCTCTCCCTCGTCCTCGTCGTCCT
>JBBPUA010000256.1:0-23571 GCA_038094355.1 Afroboletus lepidellus | reverse complement strand
GAGCGGTCTATCTAGGTCTCTCTTCCTTTGGGGACAACCCCGAAGACGTCGCGGGGTACCTCGAACCCCTCCTCCAACACGCCCGCGCCCACATCCCCCCCTCGCTCGCGTCCGACACGCCCATCTTCCTCCTCGCGACGGCGGGGATGCGTCTGCTCGAGCCGCGCCAGCAAGCCCGCGTGCTGCACGCGGCATGCACCTACCTCCGAACCGCCTCTCCGTTTCGGCTCGAACCGGAATCCAAAGACGGACCATGCGGGACGAGCGTGCAGATCATCACGGGGGAGGAAGAGGGCCTGTTTGGGTGGATCGCGGTCAACTACCTCATGGACGGGTTCGGCGGGCGCGGCGGGACGACGTACGGGTTTCTCGACATGGGCGGGGCGTCGACGCAGATCGCGTTTGAGCCTGGGGAACGGGGAGAGGGCGCCGAGGGGGCGTTGGTGGATGTGAGGTTGAGGTTGATGGGCGGGGCGGAGGTGAGGCATCGGGTGTTCGTGACGACGTGGTTGGGGTATGGGACGAACCAGGCGAGGGAGCGGTACGTGGCCGAGGTGATGCGGCGCGCGGAGGTGGTCGACGGGACGATACAGGACCCGTGCTTGCCCAAGGACTTGGCGCTGACCGAGGCCTCGGACCACCGCGCGTTGGTCGGGACGGGGTCTTTTACAGAGTGTTTGCGGCAGACGGCGCCGTTGCTCAACAAGGACGCGCCGTGCCCCGATGCACCGTGTCTGTTCAATGGGGTACACGTTCCTCGGATCAATTTCGCGTCCTCGCGCTTTATTGGGGTCTCCGAGTACTGGTATTCCTCGGAACACGTCTTTGGGCTCGGCGGACCGTACGATTTCGTGCAGTACGAGCGCGCGGCGACGCAGTTTTGCGCCCGGGAGTGGGAGGGGATCGTCCAGGAGCACGAGACATCGAAAAGAGCAGGGCTACTTGGCGGGGACGGGGAGGTGATGGAGGACGGAAGGGTCGTCGAGACGGGCAGGTGGGGAGACCAGGTGGAGATTTCGCGCTTGCAGATGCAGTGTTTCAAGGCGGCATGGGTGGCCAACGTGCTGCACGAAGGAATCGGGATACCACGCATCGTCGATCCTGGAGGAAACTCGACGACGGAGGGCGACAAAGTCGCGCAGCAGGCCGAGAAGAAGGGGCTCGGGAAGCCGTTGTTCCAATCTGTGGACACCGTCGGCGGGATCGCGATCAGTTGGACGCTTGGCAAGATGGTCCTCGAAGCGAGCAAGGATGTGAAACCCTCGTCAAGTCACAGTCGACCGCTAGTGGACCCCGTGCAAGATATACCCGCGAACCTGCGAAACCCACCCATCACGCCCATTCGACCGCCTTTCCTGGACTTGGACGCGATCGAGGAGAAGCTATCGCAGCATTTACCACCCGTGCTGACGCGCGAGTCTCTGGGTTTTTCCCCCGTCCTCTTCCTGTTCTACGCGGCCGTACTGATACTCGTGGGCTGCATGGCGCTACGGCTACGTCGGCCCATGAGCCTTGCATTCCGTCGTTTCCGACGGGCGTCGCTGAAGCGCAACGTCGACAATGCTTACTTGATGGAAGAAGGTACGCTTTCCCAAACCTCGCCCTCGTCGATGCTCCCTCCCTCGCTCCTCCGACCCCTCCGCCGCTTCGTCTCCTCCTCAAACCTCTCTCGTCCACGTCCTCCGCTACTCAACACGGCCCCGGCGCGACCCGTGCTACGCCACGCCCACTCGTCGCCCGCCTCTCCGACGACGGCGCGCGTCTCACCGATCAAGTCCGCGCAATCGCAGTACGAGCCAGCGTACCCCCCGATCGGGACCTCGACCGCATCGCAATACCACTCGCGCGCGTCGTCGCCGACGTTGTGTAGCGTGCCGATGCCACTGGGGGAGGATGGGACGCGATCCCGCAACGGGTCGCAGATGAACTTGGCGACGACGTTGGTCCCTAGACAGACTCCAGGGCGGAGTGCGAGCGGTGGGTTGCTCGTGCCGAACGGGTATCACGTCGGGTGAGTGACTGGATGACGCTTCTGTGTCTGTTTCACTTTTTTCATTTTCTTTCGTTCTTGTGATTGTTTCCCTGGCGCGATTTACTTTCCATGGCTAGATCTGGGGACTTTTTATTGCTTGACAATCTACATAGTGTATCCGAAAACATGTACGACACCGTAATGAAATGCCTGTCTATACGTTGGGGCTAGATCTTTTGCCATATCAACAGAACGATCCAAGTTATGGGTCTGGATAAGTGGATCTCACCGGTTTTCTTTGTATGAACTAAACCAGTCTGGGCGGCGTCCGTTTCTTTAAGGATGCGTGAGTGAAACGCCAGCTGAATCACAAGGGTACCTACCCATTGACAGGATTTCTTCGCAGTCATTGGTCTGGAGTAAATCTGTCAGCGCCGCCCTGAGATCAGGATAGCGCTGTACAAAAATCCTCAGGATCAACTTTGACTGCCTTTTTTATGCATGCTTCCGATGGAGCATTGCAAGCGATCATGGCGAGGACGAATCAGAACCACACGCCCCCGATTGCGTGTTTATATTTGCAATCGCCTCCTCATATTGCACTGTGTGTACGTTTAGAAGTAGAGGGACTGGCCGCAGCAGACGTTCGTTGAGGGGTTCAACGTGTGGAGCCAATTCCGAACTCCGATCCAACTGATCACTTGTGTTATTTGAGGCGGACTGAAAAATGAGCACAAGTCAAGAATGGGAGGTTTAGGCATTTATGAAACATCCGAGGCGACCTTTTCGAACACGGGACAAAGGTCAGACAGTAAGAGATGTACACTAGACAAGTTGAGGCAATTGCAAGCTGAACCAGTGGCCAGTTGCTTAGAGTGAATCGCACGGGTATACCCCAGCAAAAATCCGTACCCGTAGCGGGTTTACCTGCGGGTACGGCCTTAACAATGCGGTGGTGGGGTCGGCACAGACGCGTCGTCGCTCCGGAGCCCTTGCCCGGAAGCATGATTTTTTTTCGACTCACCTTTTACGGAATCATGAAAACGGGTTCAGTCATGTCCACCTACTCTTTCCACGACACAGTACAATGCACCACCAATAGGATCTGGATTGTCATCGTTCGAGCGGCATAAATTACAATGCATGACTCTCCCCAAGAAAGATCATAAGCTCCGTGACTCCTCCCAAAGCTTGTGCGCGAGTGAACATACTCTCTCCCATCGATCATGATACAGCTTCCAAGGCATTACAAGTAAATCGAGACTCACGAACCGACGTTTCTCCAAGCCAGATCCAAGCTTAAACTCAGGGAAGGGTGCAACGTGGAAGAAGGCAGCGAGCGCCTCGATGGATTCCTCTTCGATGGCGGAACACTGGACGTCAACGGCCGAGTCCTTGGGCATCTCAAGACCGCGCCAGGAATGACCCTGTGGAATCTCTGTGTAGCCACGGACGTCGAACGGGAAGCTAAAGTAGGAGAGCGATCTGCATCGGTTTAGCAATTCCACGAACCCTCCTGGAGTGATGGCGCTGGACGGCGTGCGACCCTCGAACCCGCCCACTTTGAAGGCCTGTAGACGGGGCCACGAAGATGCCAACTGGAGCAATTCCCGTTCGCTCACGTCCACGCTGTAGGGGATCGTGATGCGTACGGTCTGAATGTTGACAAAGACAGTCAAGGGGAGGAGATGGTGAAGACCGAGATGGTATCGAGTGTCTGGGGCGAGGCCTGACGAGCTGACATTGATGTTGAACAGTGATCCATGATCGCAAACATCCGGGAGGGCACTAATAATCGTCTTGAGCTCTAGGTCAGTCAATCCTTGCTGCGCCAGAACCTGAACCTGAAGATCCTCGATGGACGGAAGGCGAACACGCTCGAAGAACTTGCGAGTAGTAGCCGAGGGCGCGATAATCGTATAATGAGTGAGTGCAGAGAAGGTTAATGAGGTAGCATTGGAATGGATACAGTCGACCTGCGCATCATACAGTTCCAGAGAGAGGCCATTCAAGTCGGGCAGGTGGGAGAGATGGATAACAGTTGCAGCGTCCACTTCGACGTTTGTACAACGCAGGGAGCGGAGCTTTGGCCACCGACATGTGAGATTCGAGATCTTGTCACTGGAATGGCTAGTGGAATGGCGTGGATAGTAGTGGAAGGTCGTTATATTTGGACAATTCTCCCCAAAGGCGTCCATAACATCTAAGAAGTCTGGCATGTAGTTGAAGTCGAGGACCTTCAATTTGGGTCCGGCGAACTGTCTTAGGAAAGGAATAGATTGTTTGTCTGGGTTGCAAAGCCACAATTTGCAGAGCTTTGGAAAGAGGGACGCGATCGAGGCCGGTGGTTCGGAGAGCTCTTTAGCGCATTCCACACTCAGACCGCATGGGCCAGTGAGTCTGGCGATGCACACGCGGCGCGTAAAACCCAGGATGATGTGCCAATCGGCTTCCTCGAGAGGTCTTTTCAAAACATATTCCTACACACAGCTCAGTCGCGAACAACACTTAGAAACCAGAGTTTTCTCACATTGTTCGAATCTTCATATGCTACATCTGGAAGACACCGTACCAGAGGTGTCAGATCTCCCAATTCAGCCCAAAGTACATCTAGCGCCGGCTCGTTGAACGTTTTGCATGTCCTTGCTAGTGCAGCGAGACTCTGGGATCCATCATGGCCAGGATCATAGCAGCGATCAAATACTTCGAGGAGGACTTCTTGTATGTAGAGTAAACGATGCATGATGGATTCTTGTAAGCTGTAGTAGCCTGAGCAATACAATTCGGGCATCGCGCTACACTGCAATTCAGGCTCACAGCCTGAGGCTCCGTGACTCAACCGATAGCTTATGTGCACGTGAACACACTTAAAGTCTCCCATCTATTACGCCAGTGATACACCTTCAAAGGACTGCAAGTGACTCAATATTTGGCACGAACCGATACCTGCCCGGGCTGGAACCCAACCGGAAGACGGGAAAGGGTGCAAGTAGGGGACGAGCACCTCAATGAGTTTCTCTTCGATGATGGAACACCAGATGTCGAGGGCCGAGTCCTTGCGCATTTCGAGACTGTGCCAAGGGCCGACCCCGCCGTATAACCACGAACGAAGAGGGCGAGCGTCCTGAGTCGGTCTGGCAGTTTCATCGGACCCCAAGAATGGTGGCACTGGACGGCCTCGAACACCCTACTTCGAAAATTTGCAGATGGGGTTCCGAAGACGCCAACTAAAGAAATCCTAATTCGGATTAGTTTTAGTGATACGATATCGATCCGGAAGTTGGGCTATGGGACAGCGTGGTGCATAAAGCTCTGGGTCGCTGTACCGGGGGTCAGTTTGGATCAGGAAGTAAAAAGTGAATGAGACAAACAAGTTGATGTTCTTTTACGAACTCTTCCTCTGAACACATGGAAATGAACTACGTAAGTCGTGGGTCTCCTCCAAGTCGAGGACAGCTGCTTCTGGTAAACAATGGGGTGGACATGTGGTCTCACTGGTCAGCTAGGCCGGCTATATCTAGTGTTTTACCTCTCATCATGTTGCCAAATATCGAAGGGTTGGATGCCAACATGACGTACTGACTTACATTGATGCAAAGTAAATAGCCGATGGAATGCTTTGAAACGATGTGGATATCACAGGGTCGGAAGCATTGCGGTCTGGTCACTTCAAAAAATGGTGTTGGAAGCGAGCAGAGGCGGAATACGTGAAGTGTACCACGACTCCACGAGCACATACGATCTTAGTACCTTGCTGTGGGCACCGTGACTTGTATATGTGTCCCCGACTTCCGCATGCCTGCTTAGGTCGACCTGTATCAATCCATGAGTCTCAGCTTGCAACGTTTGCAAAAGTGCATATCGCTGAAGCTGCCCTTTCGTCATGTTTTCCGCCACTCAATGAAGTCACCCAACCAAACCTCGAAACGTCCGCCGCCTTGGTTGCGTCGCACGCAGTTGGGGGGACACCTGGGTAGTGCTAGGTACACTGCTCCACTTGCTCGCCCGTCGGTCGCCCCTCTCCGAGAATCAGGGCCAAACCAGGGTAGCACCTGTACGGTACGAGTAGAGGTGGGAGAGGAGAGGGCGGGTGGGATGCGGTTTCGAGCCTGCAAAAGCCCTCATCAGGAGGCTTACCGCTACCCCAACCGCCTCCCTTCCGACTCCGTTTAGGTAGCTACCAGCGTAAAAACCTGTCCTGGGAGTTGGCACTTGGGCACGACCCGGGACGCGCGTTGGTTGCAGTTGGGGGTAGTACTGGCACTTACCCATGAGTGCTTCGACCAGGAAGATCCCTTTCGGAACTCCGCCGGGATTTATTCGCTACCATGCGATGCATCACGCAGTGATCTGGACCGCGTGATGCCGGCTCTTCGCCATCCACAAGGGATCCGATAAGTAGCACAGATGGAACATATAGTGAGATTTCGAAGGAAATGCGTGCGGAGGTACGGAGGTCGGATGGCGCCGCCGCAAAAGGCTGAGCTTGCAGCCCGTTGCAGAACGATAGAGCGCTCACAAAATTATCAATATTCGGAGTTTCAATCTGAGTGGATTTGATTTTGCACAAGCGCAGGCAAATCCCGAACTCCGACTCGGCTAGATTTTGGTCGGAGATGTATATTCGAAGTCCACCTACACGTCAAAAAAAATACGAACCGCTCTATCGGCTGTGAAATCCAACTTAGTTGATCAGCGCCGAGGATCAGGGAATTCAACGGCCCTCACGTCTGAGGTTGCAGTCTAACAAACTCAAACCAAAAAAAAAAAACCGCGATTGCCAGCTACAGATCAGATGAATCGCCTGGAACTCCGCGAGACTTTGGCCCTAGTGCCCGACAGCATTTCAGCTCGAACGCTTGAATGCCGACCCACTTGGAATGCTTTCACAAATTCACCACGGTCCTGGCATAGATAAAAGAGGGGACGCCGGGCTAGACGACACGACATGCGTCTCTCTCTCCTCGCTGCTCTCTCATTCTCTGCCAAACTTTGTGCTTTCCTCGTCCTCCCTTGCATTGCATGCTCCCGCGTCGCGCCTCGATGTGGATGTTGGGCTGTATCTGCCAGCATTTTCCAAGCGGCTGGACGAGTGATGTGTGGTGTCGCATCGTCACTTTAGGCCTAGCGATCATGTTGGTATGTCTCACTATCACGAACTGTAGGTATCCGCCGGCGATGCGTCTGACCATTGATTACTTGTTGTACAGTCACTACCCTTGCAGCGCGATATTACCTGGGCTGAGAGGTATCATTTCATCACATTGCACTAACGTATTGATTACTGAGGCGACTGAATAGTGTCCTCATGCAAGGTTTCCAGGGAGGCGGTGACCAATGCTCACGTCGCAAGAATGCGTCAGCGCATGACGTCTGCCATGCCCCGTTCTTATCGGCAATAGCCTTTGAAGTATCGTCCGCCACCCCGTGTGCACTATCGCTATGGCGGCTTGAAATGGTAACGACCCAAGAAATCCCTCGTGAGTCATTTGCGACGAGTGACCTGCTTTGTTGTGTTGATTATGTGGCATCTAAAAGGTTTTGCGATGGTAAATACACGGAGCCGATAGACTCTGGAACGACATCCGG
This sequence comes from Afroboletus lepidellus, assembly GCA_038094355.1. NCBI lineage: Eukaryota > Fungi > Basidiomycota > Agaricomycetes > Boletales > Boletaceae > Afroboletus > Afroboletus lepidellus. The sequence goes on along the minus strand of JBBPUA010000256.1, from coordinate 16,010 downwards.
CATGCTTATATTAGGGAAAGCACGCAGGGTCATCTAGTGTCTGCAGGAGTATGAAGGCGACCGGTGGCACCAATCGTTGTATATGTTTTGACGGTAACAATCCAAGAAATCCCTTCTCGCTGACTGAGCGCATTTGTGAGTTGTTCGCGATAAATGTCTTGCTCCGTGGTATTTATGTTTCGCAGAAGATGAGGATATTTCAACAATGAATATGTCTTGTCCAGTGGTCTGCGCAGCGGTTTCGCCGGTGGCTGGGTGTGTAACTGAGCACATGCTCCAACTTTGCCCCGTGAGAACCGGCGTGCGAACAGCGCATTACGCAGCGCATCCATCAAGCCCTTCCGCCATGATCCAACATTTTTCGAGATCGTCACCGACGACGCCCCCTGGTAGTTCCAGTCACCTCCCGCACAAAGATGAGAAGTCGATCGCAGAGATGCCTTCATTCTATTCCCAGGGCATTGCAAGAACTCATTATAACGAACTGCGACAATATGTCACCAAACGTGTGTACACCCATCATCAAAGTCTGTCCAACTGCCCTCTAAAGTTTAATTATTCACATCGATCTTACAATGCCAGTGAAGTCTCGCTCGAATGTGCAACAGAAACTTGCCCAGCTTACGAAGGAGCGGTTGCAAGTACTGACCACCGATGTGTATGACGAGCTTATCCGCCGGAAGAAGAGCGTGGCCAAGGACGAAAGTACGTGGAATCGATGGATGTATGTCACGATCTCACGGCGCTTATTGCGTTGGAACCCAGCGCCGTATCTGCCACTGCGCGACGAGTTTCCTCCACAGAGGAACAAGGCCAGAGAGAAACTCGCCACGCTCTCGTCGGGTGGATTCGAGGACTTGGCGTCTGACGTATATGTCGAGCTATCGAGACGCTATCCAGAATTGGGTGTTGGTGTGTCTGCAGTGCCTTTGGGGTGTGAATGAAGCGAGAGCAGCTGCGGTCGTTTCCTTGTACGACCACGTGTTCAGTACAGGACGTGAAATAGGACGTCGATTCTTTTATCTATTACCTCTCCGCCGCTTTCCGCAATATTAATGTCCATTTCCTAGATTTAGTTTGGGTTGCAGGGCTGACGTCATCGTGCAAAGGTGACCCCGGTATGGAAGTCGACGAAGAGGTGAACAAATCTTTGGGGACATGCAAGTCCCCAATGCTTGGAATACCGTTCACCGGTGTATAAAAGAGGTGGACGAAGGTTTCCTCCCCTTCTACTTGATTGTCGCTACCCTCGCATATACTCTTCCGGTCCCGCATTGGATACACCTCTGTCGTGTCATGCTCATCCCCGAGGCCCTGCTTCGATGTGTTTGTTGGGCTAGTCTGAGACTTGGTGCCTACAGCCAGAAGACCCTCTCTCACTGAACTGTAAGTCAACGTCGTGACGAGTATATGCGTGACTATCTTTTGTGTTGTGTTCGCTAATGCTTTTGGATGTAGCCAGCGTCCTTCACCATAGGCGATGCGAAGATGCGAGCACATCTCCCTGCACTTGGTCAGCCAACCCGGCATCGGGAAGTGGCGGTCATCCTGATGGCTCACTGTTTGGGCTGTGAGTTGCAATTTCGAATGTAGTGTCGTACGTTGACAGACGTACTCCATGACTATTACGGGCCGTCCATCCAGACTCCCCGATGGTCGTCATAGAGCAACTCCGCAGCATCGCAAATACATAAGATCGGGCTATCCCTCAGAGCTAGTCGCGGCTTCCCAGCAGCTACGCAGTTCCAGTCGAAGTCGTTCATTGGCTTTTCCGATTTTGTGGGGGTGCCGAGGCAAAACATAAATCTTGACGATCGCAGGATTATGGTGCATGTGGTCTTCTGACATTATCACCATGCGACTAACACTATGCCTAGTTTCAATGTTACCACCTCGTCTGGATCGGATGAACGAAGTCTGCAAATTGCCCACGATCGACACACGGTATTTCCTCAGCATGATCTTGATGTTGGAACGTGAGGAAGAAAAACTCAGGTGTGGGTCGTGGTCAATTGATGGCATCTAGATGTAATTGTTATGAATGGCCGCATGCTAGCTAGTTCACGTCATCAAATTCTTCTAAACTGGAATTGCTGTAACTTGACACCTGAGACGAGTCGCTAGTGCTGAAAATATCCATGAAACTCTCTTGGAAAGTCCCTTCACGAGGCCGGAGGCACATCGGTAAGTAAATTACCATGAGCACAGATTAATATTTCGACGACCGGCATTCTGGGAAGCCATGCAGATGAATATTCAATGGTGGGATGAGTCGGGCATCACTCGACCTGGTGCCAGTGGCCGTGATCTATATACAGTTCCCATCTAAGTCTTGGTTCAGTCATTTTGGTTAGACCAGTTACGAGACTGGTACACCCGTATTTGCGTCGTCGTATGCAACTTGGTCTATGCTGGCCACCGCTTGCGCGTCCATGGTTCGTTGCATGAAATCTAGCAGAAATTCAGATGCACTCCATACGATACTACCACCTCGGACAGAAGCAACGAAGGAGATTCATTCAGGTGTTTCCGTCGTAGCCTACTAATAAGTCCGCCGCCGCTGGACACGCCAAAGACTCGGATGGTGACACGGAGAAGGCACAGTTGACGTCATCTGCATCAACGCCAGTCCTTGCCAAACCATTGGGGGTCCCAATGGCACCTCATGCACTGGGGCATATTAAAGGCGGATGCAGAACCCTCACAGACATTCGACCCGCTCCACCATGAATCTCTTTCCTTGTTTCCGCTGCCGTCCATTCTTGCATGAACCTATACTGCATCTCCTGCCAGGTGTCGCTTCGATGTGGATGTTGGGCTAGTCCCCGTCTCCAGTTGAAGACTCCGGTTTCGACAAATCGCATCTCAAGCAACCATGGTCTGGTAGAGGTGAGTTGGTGTCATGAGGGCTCTAATTTGGATCACTGGGTTCCGACCTTGGATACAGGCTTGCTCGTGAGTGCGAAGCTATTCGACGTTGTGACTATCCCAGTTTGATTTTCTGGCAGACCTTGCCTCGGAATCACGATCATCGGTATGTGCTTCATTACGTCGCCCACCACCTGGCTGAAAGTCCATGCTAGGGGGAGTAATCATTCTACGGAATTATTTTATAGCAACTCGAAGTGGCAAGTACTCGCCAACCCCATTACATGTATTCAACCCGAATGTGGTGGTTGGAGCCGGTAGCCCTATACAACGCTGCTGCGTCCGTGCTCTTAGCGTACATACGAGAAGATGCTATGGAGCGGGTTGATAACCTTCCTTGTTCGATTGTTGGGAGGCGCAATCTGCCATACGCTTCTAGATTATGCCGACTACTCTCTTGCGAGGTATCCTTTCCTTGTTGTATCGATGGATGAATGCGGCTAAATAACAATCCTGTCAGTGCAATTGATGCTTGGAGGGGATTATCGGCGCATGATGAATTTTCCTCGAGGCCAAGGCAGGGCAGAACCCGGGTCTCAGGTCACCTGTCCGTTTGTCCTCCAGTCATGCTAGCCTTCTCGGATCTCAATGCCGACTCAAAATTGATACTACGGCATCTAATACTCCATTATGCCGCACGTAGTGTCGTGAGTCGTTTCATTGTCGTGGTTGAGAATATTCTCACCACTAGCATTCTTTCCGTTGTTGCGTGCCAAGGTTCCACCCATCAGGAAAGCCACATGCGATGGACCATATGCCCGCGATCGAGCCGAAGCCCTGTGTCAGCGCGATTTATTTACGGCAATACATCTAACAGTCGTAAGTGATTTCACTATCACCGTTATCAATATTCTCACCCTCTTTGTTGGTGCGTACGTCAAGATTCCATCAACGACCTCTTCCACCATCATCAGGAAAGCTACATACAATGGACCACATGCCCTCGATCAACACGAAGCCTCCCTTAGTTTCGGTGCACCGGCATAAATTTTGAATGCAGTGACGGCCCAATTCAACCCTGATCCGTAAGTTCTGTGACGGTACCCGACGTAGAGCCGACTCGGAAAAGGTATGCCTCAGGACACTGGAAACGTCGTGCGAGACAGCGCGTCTCGGTCACGTTTCGTATTCTCGACCGCTACAGACATGTAGGCTAGTCAGCCAATCATATATCTATTACCTGCTCGTCCCGAAGCAACCGGTGGCCTCCAATCGACTAGCGTGTGTGGTTCAAACGAGAGGTACGACGATTTCAGCCTGAGGGACAGCGAGGGAAGCGAATGGTACCTTGAGAGAAGCCGCGTGTCATTGAGGTCGGTCGATGCATCACTGGACTGATCCGCCTACCGCCGAGGCGCCTAGATGGGTGTGAAAATCAGTCGTGATAGCGTTCCGGTGACGATCGACGGATTTGACGCACCCGAACGGGACGCGGATCCGGAGACAACGGCAAGGCTGGCGCGGTCAATCCTGCAGGGCGACGACTCGGAGGCGACTCACTTGGAATGCCGGTCATCCATCCGCGGACTTGCGACGACGCTGGCAATATATAAAGGTGGGTCCTGATGGGATGAAGTTCGTTCCTCCTCCTTCGACCCACTTTCCACCCTCGTCTTTCCCAGAAGGACACCCGCTTCGAACCCCCAGGATACCTAGGCTTCCACGACCACATCAGTGAATGCTCCGAGTCTGAGTCGTGTTTCGGTGGCACGGTGGACGTTGGGATTGTCCCGTAAGTCGCTTTCCATGGTACTAAGACGTTGCCTTACCGAGTGCTTCCAACCTACCCTTCCCAGAATCGATGGATCGAACGGGCGGTTCCGGTATACTAATGGGACTGGGCCTCCCTCACCGAGTCGAAAACATGACCGCGCTCTCCCAAACTCACAAGGGGATCCTGCGCCTATGGCAAGTGGCTCACCTTTGCCGTGCGTTGACTATCAACTCCTCTGGGACTTTCTTTTCGTAGGCTGGTTGAGTTCTCGAGCCAAAAGTCAGACATGCAGCACATTCATTCTTTTTCCGATGCGGAATCACAGGGCTACTAGGTGCCTGAAAATGAGGCTCGCGAGGTGAATATGTTTAGATGGCACAGATGAAGGTGTGTCGTATGTATGCAGAGGGGTGACTAACTCGTTGATGGTGCATTGTGGGGAGCCATCACTTCTCCGCAAAAATTTGCCCAGGCTCAAGAAAAATGTGGCAATCGCCGGAGACACGTCCTGTTTGTAGGCGGGCTCCACACAAGGCAGGTTCTCGCACGCGTGACACGGGGAGTGCTGATTCTGCTGAATTGAGATGTAGACTTGGGGTCGCATCTAGATCTTGTCGGGTCTCAGGGTTCTTCACTCTGCGACTCAAATCACTTTTATGTATCAAAATATTTCGCGTGTGCTATTGACAGCTGGATAGGATTAGGGGATCTCTAATGTGTTGCGACATCCCGCGGATACAAACTACGTCGTAGAACCCGTCTTATCAATCCAGTTCCTTGCCTTGGCTTGTGTCCCTCCGTCAGATCCCATTTCTGATCTTTAAACAGGACAGGATTAGCGCTGCATTCACTTGCTCATCGAACATAGACGACAACGCGTGCAGTTCTTTGGGCACCGACTCCGTGCTCAGCGGAGTTGGCGAGTCGTCGGGCCTCTCTTTTGAGACGGCCATGCTGAACGGTGGTTAACGCCGTTGAAGGGCCCGTTTTGAGCACGGGGACGAGACGGGTCACCTCCTCAGCGCAAGAGCGGAGAAACGGCAAGGCGTACACGATACAGTGTATGATAAAGAGGGAGTCGTCGACAGGTACTGAGAACCGTTCTCGGTCCCTTCCGCTTGCGTTGTTGGCGTCGAATTGGGCGTGCGATAGTCGGACGACTTGGCGGATAATGTCGACCGCGGGAAAAAGGGGATGCTTGGTAGATGTGCGCGCATCATATCCATGCAGAGAATGCGCGAGAGTTGGTAGGTTTCTTGATAGGCCAGGTGTATAATAATGGGGGGTTGTCGACGAAGTGAGATGTGACTAGACCGTGCCATCTCTGTAGACATGATACGATCAACTGACCTCTCCATCTCGGTTGTAGGCGATCATCGTGTAGGTTTACTTCCAGCCCTTTATTACCAGGCGGGCTTGGGCTTTGGAAAGGGGAACCTGTCGCCAGATGTGAGCCAGCGCGTCCTTATTGACCATGGTGTGTTTGAGCCGTCTAGGAAAGACATCAGGATGGTGGCGAGAGAAACACAGAAGTTCACTGGACGTACTTCAACAGGGTAAGTACTGGGTATTGAAGATTCTTATCTGTGGCTCCCTGAAAATCAGGCTGTTCCGCTACATTGGATGGCCTCTAAGATCGTAGGCTCTGTGAATCCACTAATAGCTTGTGCGCATGTGAAACCGTGACAGCTTCAGAGGGGGCTGAAAGTGATTCAATGGTCACAAATTTGATACTCATCAAAGAACCCAACTAGAAGTCGGGAAATGGTGCGACGTGGAAGAAGGCGGTGAGCGCCTCGACAGATTCCTCTTCGATGACGGAGCACCTGATATCAGCGGTCGAATCTTTAGGCAAGACCGCGCCAGGGAGGACCTCGCCATGTAACCACGGATATCGAAGAGGGTGACTGACCTGATCCGGTTCAAGACAGCCTCAATCCCGCCCATTTTGAAGACTTGTAGATGCCACAAGAACGCGAACTAGAGCGAAATTCGCTCAGATCCGCGTTGTTCGGGTTTGAGAAGTATATGATCTGGATATTGGAAAAGAAGACGAGGAAAGGAGACGTTACCAAACCGTTGCCAGTGACAATGCGTTTCCCGTGCGTGGAGTCATTTTACACAAGACGTAACCGCCTGAAATCCTTGTCGACCCCGATATGTTGTAGTAGAAAAGTACCAGTTACAATGCACACATGCAGACCATGAAGGGAACTGGCCTAGTTGATATGGGAGTCTCGTCATCGCCCAGCCACCACAGATCGGGTATGTCAAAATACCATTTTGGTTGCAAAGACTTGCCACATCCGAACCTCCTGTACCATGCGGATCAATGTCAATGTCATTATTGTGTCATTGAAGTCCGACAGACACAAGTACATACCATACGGAGCCCAATTCGCTCACAACATTTTCCTTTGGATTTGCTAGAAGCGCAGACTGAGGAGACGATGTCATAGCACATAGCCTGGCGTGGACACTTACCGGCGTGTCCCTGACTTCTACATACGAGCTGGTCGCTTACAAGGGCCCTACATCGACCCATGAGCTTCGGCTCGCTAAGGTGCACATTCTGAGGTTATATTGATCCGTTCGCAGTGTTGACCACTCAACACGCAACCTGTCTTTTGCTGCCGGGACCACACCATGCATATCCCGCGCCTACGTCATGGCCCGTGGAATAACTTGTACGGTCGAAGCGTTGGCTAGTACGAGCCAGCATACCACACAGATTGTCAATGGGACTCCGACTTCAACACCACACGCGCTCCGACCTCAGAGGCGCTACCTATATTGATGGGTTGGACGTTAGCGTCAAGTCAGATAACTGAGTTATGAGTTGGGGTACCAGGGTCAGTTCCAGCCCTGAAACTTGGTTATTACGATCTCGAAACACGCATTTCTGGCACCTACTGAACTAAAAGATTGTTTCCTTGTGGGTGCTAATGGGATTTATAATTTACTTGCGGAAGTCGTCACGCACACATGGAATTGATGGAATACCTGGTTGTCTTGATAAATAGATATATACAACATTTAGCCTGCCTACGAGCCGCAGTAGTGCAGTAGCTATGCGGTAGGGTATACAGGAGCGAAATGCCGTGCCGACCCGAAGCGGTCTGCGATGAGGTATAGCGTGTATTATTGTAATAGAAAAAATTAGTCGCTGGCATTGTATATATGGGCAGACAATGAAAGGACAAACCTAGTTTGTATCCGCGTCCTCGTCATCTCCCGGCTCCCATGGATCGAGTGCATCAAAATACCATTTTGGCCGTACCGACTTGTCATATCCGAGTGCTTCCTGCACCATTTCAATCACATCCTCTTCATCCGCTGGAACCAATCTCTTCTTTTTCCTTGTGTAGTTGTTATATAGCACAAGGACAGAGGTGCAGTCGGCCGTGAAGAGAAATGGAAATGCCACTGAGAGCTCATAGTCGACGTATTCTGACAAATGTTCCGCGGCGAGGAACAGCGATTGCGGCGAACGTATAGTAGGATCGCAGGGGAGGTACGTGGTCAACCCGTATTCGTCCGCGTACTCGTAGAGCGCCATATTAAGGTGTGGCAACACGAAGTGGAGGGTTGGGGGCTTCGGATTGGCTTTCGTGACACGATATTGACCCAGAAGTTGGGCCATAGGACAGCGCGGCGCATAAAGCTGCATGAGCTGCTGCATCTGGAGTTAGTTGAAATCAACAAGTGAAGAGGCAATGAAGCAGACACGCTGGGATTCTTTTGCGTCATCCTCGGGACTCATCCTCAGCTCAGACTCGGAGGAGGATCCAATATAGTTCAATGCATGCGATCACGTGCGAATGTCAGCCCCCCATCGCTCTCCACCACCACACTTCGCGTCATCAATAGATCAAACGAGACTCTCTATGGGGAGTTCAGCTTCATTCTCACAAGCTTTTGCACGGGCTCACGGCAACTGGATTCGAGGGCCTCTCTAGTACCTTCCCTCAAAGAGAGGAAGCAGAAGATTTCGGACGTTGTTCAGTCCAATATAGGCTTGCGGGAGAACGAGAATACGATTGGTGACATGGCTCCTTTGTTATGGGAAGCTAAGGCCGGTCAAGGGAATGTCTGGTTTGGTACAAAAAGATGCAAGCCGGAAGAAAGGCTTTCAATCCACATTTCAACCAGATTAATGTCCAGGTTCAATTTTCCAAGAAGAAATTTATGCAGAAAGCGGTTTCCGCTCTGCTCAGCGTTGAGGTTTGGTTCGTGCTTTCCCGCTTTCCCACCGACAACCCCCCCACCGTGCAGCCAACGTGATCCCCTTGAACCTGCTCCCAAGACCATTCTTGAATTTGCAAAAAGACACAGTTGTCCCGCTGTCTCCGATAGTCAATGAAAATGGATTGCAGTTTCTTTATGCATTGGAGTTATCTGCCAAAAACTTTGCCGACGTGACTATGACGCCACATGTATTCTTTAACCCTCCGACAGGAATTGCGGCGAAGATTTCTGAACTGGTATGTAACGGTTACCTTTTTACTATCAGACACTGAAAGACGTTGGTTGGTAGTTAAAAAAGCAACCATTCTATGAAATCCTCGAGGAGATGGACGTGCCGAAGTGGAGATTAAGTACGCCTTGGGAGAGGATACGGACGAACCGAGTTGCGCAGGTGTCTGCGTACGAAGGACCGAAGACAGGGCGTGGAGAGCGGAAAATTTTGCCCCCGAGGCGTGCCAAGGTTGCCAAGGAAAAACGCGTCCCCGTGGTCCCCGTCGCAAGGTACATAGTGAAGACGAATCATCCTCGGAGGGAAGGGTATCAATACGACTGACCGGATCACGGGTAGTTATATGTCTAAATAAATACCATCCACTTACACCGTCAGGAGCAGGTGGCTCGATCTTGACACGAACTTGCCGACGACGGTGCCGAAATACCTGTAGCCGCGCATTTGAGGGTATTTTTCAATGAATTGCTATAGGTAATGTTCAGAACTAAAGCTTGTCTTGGGCTCTGACGGCAAACCGAAGGGTTCGTAGGCTGTTGAACTGTTGAACCTGATCCAATAGTGGTCTCCGAGGTGTCGCACGTGCTTGCGCACCTGGGCTAGCTGGACTCGGAGCCTAAACGATGCCGAGGAGCTCATAGCGCTGTTGAGATCATGTAGTACCATCGCGGCGGAAGGTCAGGTCTAGTCCCCACGCTTAGGTATTTGCCTCCTGATTCCAGCTCACGATTTCATGAACTCCTTCAAGCTTGAGATACGCCCGACCACCTGTTGAACATTGTTGGGCGAACAAAATTGCAGTTGATTCAGCGTGTGTTTTCAGACTGCAACTGCTTGCGGTTTCAATGCGGTTGGAGCTGCACCTTAATTGTTTAATTAACCATACAAGTTGGGTCATGCCTGACCCCACAGACTAATTTTCGATCCCCCACGTGGTGCGCGTGTACCTCGGAGTTTCCATTTTACTACCTTCCAACGTGTCGACGATAGGAAAATATATCGCCCATGACGTGGGCCGTACGTGATGGTCCTGGTTCATCGGCAAATTCGTCACGGCCACGGCACCTCCAAAATTTCAAGCCTCGATCTTGTATGACGGTCTCTGAACGCGATGTCCGGGCTTTGGCAATAGATGCCGGGTCTCATTGTTTAATCACTCCTGGTCAAAGGTGAGATCATGCTACCACGGAGAAGGTCAAGGAAGGAGAACGCCCCGGGTTCCCATGGGATCGAAGTATCTGATAATCTGAGAATGGTAAACCATGCGACACACGGTCAATCGACTCGGAAGGAATTTGATTCCGAGTCAAACACCAAGCATATCTGTTCCACGTGGGTTGCTGTCTCGCCAACTGTACCATGTCTAAATACCCGGAAACAGCGGAATAGGTTTCGCAGTAGGCCCTCAAAGTTAAAGCGCTGATCAGGCATCACAGTCTTGTTTCATGGGCAATCTACGCGAGTTGTACACGTGATGATACAGAACGACACATGTCGCTTAGCCTGAGGGACTTGCTGATCTGTCCACACAGTGATCTCGGGCTCATTTTTTTAAGTATCAGTTAATCTGTCCGCGGACGTATGCGGTACCACGTATCCAGTACGAAGGACGGGTGAACGAAAAGCCTTGCATTAGAATCATTCCCCCGTTAGCATCGGCCGCATCATCGAATTGGGCCAGATGGATCGAAACATTGGGACGGGATACGGATCATAACTAGCCCGGGTGGCTGTCTCCTCTACCATAAAGCCTCGCACAATTGACCCAGATGGCCAAACCCCTCCCAGACCATGTCATCTGCTTCCAGTCAAGAAGAGCACATTGTAAAGTGGAAGGAATCAGGCAATTCCTGGAAGCAAAGTGAGGAGCAGGTTCTCCCAAAGAACAGGCTGGGAATTGTCAGCTTCGCTTTGGTGTGTACGATGTTCCTTGGAATACTGGATCAGGTGAATCATGGGCTTCGTGCTACGGAGCAGCACATCTGACCTGAGTTTGCAAGACGATTGTCGCAACTGCGCTCCCAACTATCGTAGCCCATCTTCACGGGGGAGATAACTACAGTTGGGTTGGAAGGTACTCGTTCTAACTTTCTAGAATGTGCATTATTGAGGCGATATACACTACGTTAGCGCATACTTGCTTGCAGGCGGTGCATTTAGCCCGCTCTATGGAAAATTATCCGATATATTTGGTGAGCTTCATCGGTAAGACGCGTGGGTGACATTCCTCACCCTTATGATAGGACGGAAGCCACTCCTCTATTCAAGCATAACTGTGTTCTTAGTAAGTCTTCCTTGGGCTATCTGCATTGCATCGCTTATTTCTGCCATCTCAGCTTGGATCGGCACTTTGTGGGGCTGCACAAAATATGACGTGGTTAATCGGGTGCAGAGCATTGCAAGGGGTTGGCGGTGGTGGCCTCAACCAACTCGCAATGATAACCATCTCAGATATTGTCCCGTTAAAGGAGTATGTACATGAAGTCCATTCTCTGATCTGGCTGACTATCTTATAGTCGTGGGCGTTACGGTGGCATACTAGGCGCTACGTACGGTGTCGCTAGGTAGTTCACATGCAATATCGGTATTTCAGACTTGCTAATTATCTTCTGACAGTGTGACTGGCCCACTCCTTGGCGGTGTAAGCCTACACTTTTCTCAGAGTCTGCAATAACGACTAAGTCAAGCGAAGGTTCTGGCGCAGCATGTCTCGTGGAGATGGTGTTTCTTCATCAACTTGTATGTGTCTATATTTGCGATATACTTGTAGCCCGGCATTTTAATCACAGAGCCTCAGGCCTATCGGTGGTTTTGCAGCAACACTGCTCTTTGTTTTCCTTAACGTCCATCCACCTCCAAAGCGATCGCTGCGCGACCAAGTCGCGGAGTTCGATTTTGCTGGACTTTTCAGCCTGGTTACGGGCGTCGTTTTCCTTCTCATAGGATTCAACTTTGGCCAGCAAAGCTGTCAGTATAATGACATCTGTCAACGGATTGATTCCTTACTCATTTAAAGGGAACGGAGTATGGACACTCAGCCCACTCATCATTGGAATAGTTCTGCTTGTCGTCGGCGGGGTCAATGAAGTGTTCACGACACGGGCGGCCATCCTCCCACCTCGTTTATTCAAGGTAAGTTCCTACTGAGGTGGTTGTATTGTCCTGACAAAACTTTGAAGACCCGCACCACCGGCTGTCTATTAGCATCCTCCTTCCTCCACAGCATGGTTTTTATTCCAACAATATAGTAAGCATAGCACCTTCCCGAGCAACAGCACGCTAATTTCGATATCAGCTACCTTCCCATGTTTTACCAAGGTTTTTCTTTCAGTCCTTTCTCGCGAAATCTGATTTGACAGTTTTTAGTGCTTGGTTCTTCGGCTACCGGCGCAGGAATCAAGTGCTTATTTTTCCTGCTCTCGGACTTCCAGTTTGCTTACCCTCCATATTAGATCACTCTCCTTCATCCTCGGCTCTGCCAGCTTCGCGATTATTTCTGGATTCCTTGCCTCGAAGATGGGAAAAAACCGCCCAGCGATCTGGTTCGGGAGCACTCTCTTTACCATAGGCACTGGCACGATGGCCACTTTGGACTACAATTCCAGCCTGTACGTTTCCTCTCATTAACCATGACTTGACCTCTCTTAATATTTTAAAAGTGCCAAACAAGAACTCTTCCCTTTGGTCGCCGCTATCGGTGTTGGCTTTTTATACCAAATTCCGATCGTGGCACTTCAGGCAGCGATGCCTACGGAAGACATGGCGACCGCGACTGGCGCCTTCATGTTCCTCCGGCAAGCTACCCTTTCTTTCCATCGGGCATGTCTCTAAGCATCATGACTCGTAGCGTGCTGGGCGCTGCGGTAGGCCTCGCCGTCAACGAAGCGATCATTGCCAGCGTGCTTCCGCGCATGCTGACACTCATCCCGAACGTTGAGAGTCTGGGACTCGGAAACGACATCGCCGCGCTCAACGACAGCATGGGCAAAGTCCACCTGATCGCGGTACGTGACGAGACGTGTCTTTTGTCCAACGACTCATGGCGGCGACGCAGGACGCGACCCTTCGCAATGCGGTGCTGCACGCGTGGGCGCGCTCGATCGCAACGACATGGATGGTGGCGACGGGGGTAGCGGGGGCCGCTCTTGTCGCGACACTCCTCGTGCGGGAGTACTCAGTGGAACGCAAGACGATCCATAGCAGTGGAGTCAAGAATGCAGAGGGAAGCGAGAAGACGCCGGGAGAGGCAGCCCAGGTGTAGACCAGCTGGACCCGGGCTCACGGACATTTACAGATCTTGGAAACATTGGACCGATGCGAAGTATGTATCCATCTTGGTAGTGTAAATAATCGTAGTGACGGCCCAGGAGGCCATGAGTGTATTCTTGCCTTGTACGAGCCTTGCTTTTGATGTTCACGCTGGACATATGTGTGCAAACGATCATATTTGCGCGTTTGGATCACAAGCCAGCTTTTACGCTCACATCCAAGTTCACGGTACATGTTCATCGACACTATACCCCTGAAAGCTTTTGTTTTGGAAGGCATGCACTCGCGCCATCCCATCAGATCGTCCGAGCCTTGAAAATCTTAACCTCCTCTTTCGGCCTAGGTCACCGCAAATTCAGTTCACATTCGCGGGCGTACGGGAAACTGGCGTACCTATCCTGCGCGTCCACACCAACCGCGCCCAACCGTTGCACGACTCGCATCCCCGAGCTCACACGCCCAAAAATGGTGTGTTTGTTATCGAGGTAGGGCGTCGGCGCGAGGGTGATGAAGAATTGGGAACCTGAGTTGCCGTCAGTAAGCAAAAAAGACGACGGACCACACACGTACCGTTGGTGTTGGGCCCTGAATTGGCCATGGCGAGGATCCCCGCGCCGGTGAACCGGAGCTCGGGGTGTATTTCGTCTTCACTGCGAGGCACACGGTGGGTCAACAGGATATTATGGAGAACAAGAGAACGGGTCAACGTACAATCGTGGCCCGTATATACTCGTTCCGCCCCGCCCCGTCCCCGTCGGGTCGCCGCCCTGGATCATGAAATCCTGCAACGCGCGGTACAGAGCCTCGGTCAGACCATACACACACGACGGAGTCGGCGAGAAGCAACGTACGGCAATGATGCGGTGGAACACGACGCCGTTGTAGTAACCTTTTTTAGCGAGTTCTGCAAAGTTTTTGCACGTCTGTGGGCACGCGCCAGGTGCAGTGTGGGTGCGACTAGACCGATCGGACTTACTTTGGGAGCATGATCCCAGTAGAGCTCGAGTTGAACGTCGCCCAAGTTTGTCTCGAGTACGACAGAGTCCATATCAGTTGATTTTGCAGGAGGCGTGTGATCAGGACAAACTTGAAGTACCAGGTGCCAGTTGACGCGTTGACGGTGGTGTTCAAGAACAACTTGTCCAAAAGAGGAACTATAGACCCCTGACTTCCGTTCAACAATGTTGCAAGCACCACATCGATATCTATGTCGTACTAGACGATATATCCATCCCTCCTCCCTAAACTAACCAAACAAGCACTCACGCCGGGAACGACCCCAACGTGAACAACGTCTGCTTCCCTTTTCCCTTGCCCTTCTTCCCCTTCCCCTCCGGCGGCTCCTGTGTCGTCTGGGTCTCTCCGCTCACCTCCCCAAGGTCCGGCACGATCCTGGTCCCGCCTGCGTTAGCCTTCCAAGCCGACGCCACAGGTACATCCCCCAAAACATGCCTCAACGATGCGTTTCCGCCCACGGCAGCCTTGGTCCTCGGCGGCGCCGTCGGCAACTCGGGGAACGCAGCCGCGCTCAACGGTGGTGGTGCCTTGGTCTTTTTCTTGGGTGAGGTCTGCGCTGCAGTGGTTTGGGTGGGTGCGGTGGTGGAAGGGGCCGCACCGGCCCCAGCGGACACCCATGGCGTCTGTCGTTGTGGTTGGCGGAACCCCGGCGCGTGCGATGGGCCCGCAAGGGATGGGAATCGGTCGACGTGGACGGTGCTCGACGATGCCGAGGAAGGTCCAGTTGCGCCTGGGACGATGCGCGACGAGGAAGATGCACTGACCGCTTGCGCCACGCGATCCCACACCTGTCGTGACGATTGTTGAGAGGACCGTGTGGCCGTGGCGTGCTTGGCGTTGAGGACGCGTCCGCTCGCGATCCCAGCGTAACCAGACCCGACGGATGTCGGCACGAGATCTGGAAACTGTTGCCGTTGCTGGAACATGGGGTCAGCAAGCGCTTGGTAGGTGGCGTCACAGAGCACACCTCAATCTTGAATCCATTCCACGCAGCCAAGAGTTCCCGTTTCTTGTCTTCTTCTTCGAGGAGGTCGACAACGGCATTAATGATGCTCGCCGTATCGTCCAAGTTTTGATCAAGGACGTTCCAAACTGTCGAGATCAAATCGCGCGCGCTCAACTCGTTTGCCCGATATCCGCGCATTGCAGCCTTGACAGCAGTGACTGCATTGGTCGGATTTGGCGCAACGTTTTGTAACCGAGCGATGAACGCAGCATGTCGTCTACGCGTATCTCGACGTCAGGAAGAAAACACGGCGAGAAAGCGACGTACTCGGCGACGAGAGGGTCTACATCGTCTCTGATGGGACTCGCAGCACGCCCGCTCGACATAGCGGGCGGCGTCTGCGCCCCGTCCGTCGTCAAATGCCCCCCAAACGCCTCCCGCCGTCTCCCTGCTCGACCTGAGGCCTGCGCGATCTGCGCCGGTGGCGGCTCTCGTTCTCGCTCTCTCTCCCGATCCCGATCCCGATCGCGCCGTCCCCGCCTCCCACCACTACTACTATCGTCAAACTCAAAGTCAGCCTGCAACCGTCGCGCATCCCGCCGATCCTTGGAGCTCATATCCGCCCCATGCACATCGACCTGATGCGCCTTGAGATCAAT
>JBBPUA010000255.1:0-23606 GCA_038094355.1 Afroboletus lepidellus | reverse complement strand
CAGGTAAGGACATTATTCGATCGTCGATGATCTCTAACTACGTGAACAAGTTGGAACAACATGAGCAACAGTAAGTGTCTCAGAGGACAGGTTCTGGGGCACGATTCACCTTGCATCCCAGTGATCTACATCGACCAACCTATCGGTACCGGGTTCTCTTATGGAACTGTCGCGGTCAACAGCACAGAGGCTGCTGCACCCTTCATATGGAAAGCGTTCCAGATACTCTTTGAGAGCCAGCTCTTCTCCAGCTATGCGAGCCGGGAGTAAGTCATATGATTGTCTGTTTGCAAAGACACAGTATTCAGAGCATATGACTAGATTCATCTTTGCGACGGAGAGCTATGGTGGTCACTATGGACCTAGTTTCGTGACATACTTCGAGGAACAGAATGCCTTGATCGCCAGCGGCGCAGTTCAGGGAGAATCTATCACTGTCAGCGCTCTAGTGATCAACAAGTAAGCCTTCCAATAGATCACACATCCTCAGCAGCTCCATGGTCTTTTCAGTGGCTGGTACGATCCTTTGATCCATTACATTTCTTATTACAACTTTGCAACTTATGCCCCGGGATATGGTCAACTTCAACCCGACGATGTATTGAAGAATATTTCTATGGCGCTCTATAGTAATAACGGGTGTGTTGCTCAAGAACAAAACTGCTATGCCGCAGGTAACTCCATTGAATCTAATGGAATCTGTGCTCGGGCGGACAGTTACTGTGTACGTGGCCAACCAAATGCACTTTCAGATATGTCATTCATGCAGACCGTCAAATAGATTTCAAACGTCCTCACACCTGCAGTTGGAAACAGAGACATTGATGATCTCCGCCAGACCTCTCCCGCATCGTTCCCTCCAAAGTACTACGTACAATATCTGAACAATCCGGAAGTTATGGGCGCGATTGGTGCTGAAACCACTTACCAAGCTTGTTCCGCTGCACTAGACGAGCTGTTCGCTAATACCGCGGACGTATGGTGTCTTGCTCTCAACGGTTGATAGAGCATTCGAGTTAACCTATACTTTATAGGATGCACGGACATGGCTCCCCCAGCTTGCGAAGTTGGTGGACTCCAAAATGAAGATTCTAATTTGGGTATGCGGACCTAATGATACGTCATAACGCTGCTGAAACTGTTCACATTAGGCCGGCGATGCTGATATCAAGTGCGTATAGGTTCATACTTTGTGGACATTCCCTGACATCATTCTATGATTGTCCTTAGCTGTAACTGGCTTGGTGTAAGATTTGATTTTTTTTTGTTTCGCCTTCATTGTGTGAATCGGGGCAGTCGACTGACTTTCTCGCAGGGCTATGCTGCTGTACTTGCCATGAACTGGTATGGCAACGAAACCCTCCACAACACTCCACTCAGCAACATTACACTTGGCGGCAACCCTATTGCCGCCGTAGCAAATGTAGACAACTTTTCCTTTGCGTACGTTGTTTTCGCCATTCACCGCGCTTAATTTACGCTGACGCACACGCAGGAGGGTCTTTGCTGCCGGTCACGAAGTGGTGCGTCGAGATTGGTTACGCGGATGCACTTACCGAACGATGCCTCTTTAGCCTGCGTTTCAACCCGCAGCGGCACTGGAAATCTTCACTCAGGTTATTAATATGGAGCCCCTTCACTCTGTGTAAAGACAGAATCATCCACAGGTCAAATGGGCCGAGATACCACATAGTCACGGGTGCCCCCAAAGCGGGGTAGTTAAGTGAAATACATGTACCAAACAATATTAATAATTGCCTTGCTTTTCCGAGTCGTTTGGTATGCTACCATCCGCTTCAGTGGTTTCATCTCTGTATAACGCAAGCACGATTCACACCCGGGAACTTTTGCTGAAGGCTGTTGGACCCCCCCCACGAGGGACAGTTTCACCGCTTTCGGAATGGTGGTTTTCTAGTGCTCATGCTAACCCACAATGTGTCCTAGTTTAACAGGAGTCTGAAGGCATAATATACTCGCTTCACCATTCCCGTATTGGGTTTCGTCGCGGATGTTCAAATTCATGCAACCCGCCAGCCAGACGATACTACATGGTCGCAATCCAATACAACATACAAAAACGACACCTCGTTTACTACCACTCCGGGCCTTCATGAATCCTAACGGTGGATGCAGGCGAACCTCCACAGCTGCTGCTGACTCGGGGTCTTGTCATAGGGTTCAAGTTTGACCTAGAAATGGATTCATATCAGCGTCGATGTAATTGTGTTGGCTGAGTTTCCGTACCTCGGTCCCGGGCATGGAGCTGTATACGGTCCAAGCCAAGGTCGGCCACGTGGTAGAAGGTAACGCGATCCTAGTGTATGCAGTTCAAATGTTTACGACCATATATCACAAAGGAAGAGATACGAACGTATAATCGCCGTGGAATTCAGGGTCGGGGTGCTTCTTGATCACCCACACAGTTTCGATGGGCATTCTTTCCACCACCACGTTTCCTTGCATGTCGTTGCTGAGCCAAGGTGTGCCATGCTTGTCGTCCAAGGACATAGTGTAGTTCCCATTCTCCTGCTTGGTGAGGTTCCACTGCAAGCAACACTCAGAATACCGACCCACGGGCGTAATCAGCTTCGACATGGGATCGTGTACTTACAACGTAGGAGCTACCCTTAACGATGACGGGTTTGACAGGTTCGCTGTCCAAGTCCGCACCGATCGGGTAAGGGGGTGGTGCTGAGATTGCACCAGAGAATATCATATATCTCCCGCTTGGAAGATCGTCGTCGGACATATTTGTGCAGTGGGGGAAAGGTGTGTGTGCAGTAGGAAATGGGCTTCTGCCTGCAAAAAACAGAGCCCGACCAAGGCATTATATAGTCATTCACTCGGATTAATCCGGATGAGACCAGGTGTCGAGTTCTTGTCGTTTGCCGAGTGCAGCTCGATACGAAACCGCAGTTTTCGGCGGAACAGGGAGATGCCTACAAGCATGACGGGAGGTACCCTGACGTGACCTGATGAACGATCATTTGACGCTGTTCTAGCCACTTTGGGATCCGAAATCACGGTGACCAACGGCCTGCAATGGTTAACCCTGCATCGAGGCTGTTGGGGTTCGAATGACGCACTGCGTGTTCATTGTTACGGTAATTGATACCTGAAGTGTCTATCCCGTAGTGTAAGATAATACTCAACCCCTCACCACATTGTTGCTGGTTTCATTCCATCAGGATGATGTAGCTGATCCATCCCAATACACTTACTTTCTTGTCAATACCTCATTGGGGACCACTCCGGGAAGCGAAGTGTGTCGGGGCGCACAAAAGGAGTGAGAAAGCGGTTCCTGGCAGAGTACAATACATAGCGCGGCGATCTGGAGAAAAGAGGGTTGGCATTACGCAGATCCATGGATCGATCCGAGAACACGTCATGGGACCGGGGTGACGAATCGCCGGAAGTCAGGATGGGGTAAATGTAATCGGTGGTCCTCTTACGTCTGAGCATTCATCACCCCAGCCCTGGTACCACGGAACTTCCATCAGAACTGCCAGTCCTCTCAACTTGTTCGGTTGTCGTACTAGTTCGTGACCTGCAAGTAAGCGGGGTCCTTGTTCTCGAACGGGGGTGGATAAGTATGTAATCTTACTACCTTTGTCCCTAATGCACGCTAGTGTCGAGCAATCCCCAAGTAGTCTTTCTGTCAAGTGTCGCTTCTATTATTTATTAACCTAAGTGTCACCTGTTAGAGGGTTAGGGCACGCGGTCGTCAGAGGATGAACCCGACATTGATCGAGACCTCCATTAAAGGTTCTTGCGAAGGCCCAAAAATTGTCCCTAAGCTGTGTTCGAAATGTCAAGTTCATCGTATCACAACAACGTACTGAGTTTATAGTACCACGCGGCGGTACCAAATGTGGGCCAAAACGGTTCCTTGCATTGTTCTGCCAGTCAGTGAATATTCGCACGAACGCGGATGAACCGAACGCGAGTGGACGTTGGACTGGCTGAGGCCGCCGCGTGTTATATGAGACACGTGCTTGGGCAGCATTTCTGCACTCCAGTGAGCGTGAAACTATGCCCAACGTAAGTTCATCGACTTTCCCATGATTCAGTGTCGGTGATTTACATCCACTGAAGTACTGACCGGCAGAACACTAGTTCCTTGTCTGATCTAAGCGAATGTCCTTCGGTCCACAAGGTGCATCCTTCATGCTTCCAGGCGCGACGCAGATCCGTGGAAAGAATTATTATGAGCCGCATTAGAATAACGTATCTTGTCCGTTCTGACTATTGAGCAATACTTTACCTTCAAGTTGGCATCTGTCTTGCAATGTCTGCAGGCGCTGGTGCCGCCAGCGGTTCCGGTTCGCTGTCGGGACCGAGCATTAATATTGTCGCCGCCACGTTGACTAAGCGGGCGTGTGCAATTTCGCTACCACACTATTATGATTCACTCCAAGTCTATTTTATTGTTCCGATCTCTTTTCTGAATAGGCGAAGACAACGCTTGCACTGGACAGTACACATTTCGTGGGGCGCCATTTCCCCAATGCCATCGATTTGTCGAATCTCTATTGTCGACTTTCTGTCGACTTTGTCTTTCGGACGACGAAGTCATCCGTGATGAAAGAATTTCTCCTCGTAGTTATATCTGTACCTAGTCTCTACCTCGAATTTCGCCACGGATCAGTGACCCTGCGGTTATTTGAAAATGAAGACATTCGTAGTACCGTGACTCTCATCCCGCTAGCCCACCTATCAAGCTTTCAATAATGCCACAGCCGGTGACCGTTGAACGCGGACGAATAATTCGTGATTCCCGTACGCATCTCGGCTAATCGTGCGCAACCCGAGCAGGAGGCTCCACCACCTGCCAGCCTGAGTGGTTTGCATATTTCTGACGCTAATGGAAACCGACCGTGGCCGACGGCGGAAACACTGAGACGAGCGGGCACGAAAGAACGGGACCGAGCTCTGTAGGACGACTACGAAGGGCGAAGACAAGGTACGACTACTGTATATCTACGAGATGACGCGTAGATATACGGTGTGACGCGTGACAGTATGCCAGTGGGCTTACAGCTAATAATTGATCACATCGTAAGATTGAACAGTAGCCGGGTAACCACCGTTGAACACTCTTCGCATGACAACGACTCAGAAGTCCGAAACTGGTCCGCACTCGTCCGACGCTCTCTGCCACTGGCATGATGGAATCAAGCAGATCATTATGTACCACCCGGATGGGACACGTCCGAGTCCATGCGATTCTACCACGCATGCATTAACCGGGTCACTCGGAGGCCGGTGCCAGCAGGCTCTCACTCAACTTTCTAGTGCCCGCCTGACTCAAGTTCAAGCAGGTGCTGCCCCCGAGGGCTACAAATACTGTAAGTGTCCTCTCGCTACCTCCCTGTCTCGATCGGGTGACCTCGCGGGCGGGTGCTATTTTTGCGCGGGTTTCCCGCGCCGCCGACCACGAACTGAGGCCTTATCGGACGACATTCCACGATTACCATGCGGCCTCCCGATGATTGTGCCGACAAATCCCAGATGGTAGCTTCAGGCTCATGAGGTGTCAACCATCGGAGCCCGTCTAGTGAGCACAGGAAGTGGTCACTATAAGAACGCTGCATCATTTCCTCGAGGCCTATCCTCCATTCTACGAGCAGCGTTCAGATATGCGCTTCCCGACTGTCGTTTCTTCAGTCGTCGCACTTGTCGCCGGGGCGGTCTCGGTTCAAGCATCGTTATCCGGCGACTCACCCACAGCAAGACAATTGGTATTCCAATCCCAGATTCAGAATGACACGAACCTTCGCTACGTCGCAAATTCTGGGATATGTGAGACAACTCCGGGCGTCAACCAGTATTCTGGTTATATTGATGTTGGGACAAATATGTCGATGGTCAGCACATTATGGCAACTTGAAGGCACGGCCGGTATTGACACTTTGACGATAGTGGTTCTGGTTCTTCGAGGCTCGCAATTCACCCGAGACCGCACCATTTACACTCTGGTGAGTGGTCTTGTCAAAATGTGCGAAACTGATGGAATCTGACGTTTGTCGAGGTTGAATGGCGGTCCAGGATGTTCCTCCATGATTGGCCTTTTCCAAGGTTTGTCGCGATATTCAAGTTGTCTGAAATATGTTCGAATCATATTTGTCTGCAGAACACGGACCGTGCTCGGTGAACGCGGACGGAAACTCGACATATCTCAACCCATATAGGTAAGAACCATTTGGTCGCATGCGGAGGATATCTGATCACACAAGGAAGTTGGAACAACGTGAGCAACAGTGAGTGACCCAAAGGATAGGTCTCGGGGCACGGCTCACCTTTTATCACAGTGATCTACATCGATCAACCGATTGGTACCGGGTTCTCTTACGGAACGGACACGGTCAACAGCACAGAAGCTGCTGCACCCTTCGTATGGAAAGCGTTCCAGATACTCTTTGAGAGCCAGCTCTTCTCCAGCTATGCGAGCCGGGAGTAAGTCACATGATTGTCTGTTTGCGAAGACACAGTATTCAGAGCATATGACTAGATTCATCTTTGCGACGGAGAGTTATGGTGGTCACTACGGACCTGCTTTCGTGACGTACTTTGAGGAACAGAATGCGTTGATCTCCAGCGGCACAATCCAGGGAGAGCCTATCAATGTTGGCGCCCTGATGATCAACAAGTAAGCCTCACGAGAGATCCACAATTTTCGGTGGCTTAGCGAAACTGGTTGCAGTGGCTGGTATGATCCATTGATCCAGAACATTGCCTATTACAACTTCGCAGCCGATGCCCCCGGATACGGTCAACTTGTGTCCAATAATACATTGAAGCAAATTTACGACTCCCTCTATGGCTCCAACGGATGTGTCTCACAAGAGCAGGATTGCTACGCCGCGGGTAATTCCACGGACTCTGACAAGATCTGCTATCAAGCAGACGACTATTGTGTATGTAGAACGATTTTGTGTTTTACACGTGGTCACGCCATTGATCCGACAGGTCATGCATGTCTACGTTCCTGCCGTTGGGAACATGGACCCCTATGATCTCCGCCAGAACTCGTCGGCGCTGTTCCCCCCAGAGTACTACTTGAATTACCTGAGCCTCCCGGAAGTTACGAGTGCGATTGGTGCTGAAACCACCTATCAAGAATGTCCTAATGCTCCATATGATCTATTTGTGAAGACTGGAGATGTATGTATCTCGGTCCCGACGGCCGACAGTGCATCTGAATTAACGCTTGTTCCATAGGATGCACGGACATGGCTTCCTCAACTTTCCGAGTTGGCAAATTCGGGATTGAAGATTCTGATCTGGGTATGTAATTCCGACAATAAAGTCTGGACTCTGCTGAGACATTCATCCACGTAGGCTGGCGACACTGATATCATGTGCGTATATATATTTACACTCATTTCCGGCATTCTGATGATGATCTGTCAACCCATAGCTGTAACTGGCTTGGCGTAGGGTTTTCACGCTTCCATTTTCTACCAGTCGCTGAATACCTTCGCAGGGTTACGCTGCCGTCCTCGCCATGGATTGGTATGGCAACCAGACGCTTCACGACACTCCGCTCGCCAACATCACACTCGACGGAACACCTATTGCTGCCGTTGCAAACGTAGACAACTTCACCTTTGCGTACGTCCCTTGTATCACCCACCGTGATCCACGCTGACGCCCCGATTTGATACAGGAGGGTCTTCGGTGCTGGTCATGAAGTGGTACGTCAAGACTAATCGAACATCCTAATACATTAGCTGAACGACGCGTGTTTAGCCTGCGTTCCAACCCGCGGCGGCTCTCGCGATGTTTACCCAAGTCATTCACGACGAGCCTATCCACTCGGTATAGTACTGGAGGGATTAGCACCAGTGGGGGAACTGTCACATTGACCAGATACGCCTATTGCGGAATATCCAAGCAAACAAACATATACCAAATGAGTAACCAAGCAGTATGACCATCGCTTTTGCGTTTGGCGTGTACATTGTGGGATACGACAGGTTGATCACGCCTGTCACAACGTTTGCCTGAACAATCATACCATGAGAACCACGACTGTCAAGTCAGAATGAGAACTCACGAGGAGGAAAACCACCAGGCCATTCTTATTTATGGCTTCGAATAAAGTGGGGGCCGACTTGGGCGTGGAGGTCGTGGGGTCCTCTTGTAAGATCCTTTTACCCGCGGGATCCGAAGGATCTTTCAACTTTGAGATACGGATGGGGAAGAAAGTCATATCTAGGAGGTAAAACGCGAGGATGAACGAAGTGTTGAAGGCAATAATCCAGAGTATATACGGCATGTTGACCTATGTGTGGAGAAATGTGAGCGATTTTCTGCAGTGTAGACCAGAAAGACCTAACCATTCTTCGCGAGACTTGAAGACCACCAGGTCGTATAAGGGCTAGCAAGGTCCACCACACCACAGCGTACGAAAATAGTTCGATCGTGGTCTTCGCGTTTTGTCTTGGAGCGGAGAGGTCCAACCTCGTGGGACGCTCGGAGCCATCACCCTCGAATAAGGTACGCAATTGTTTACGGAAGAAGGAAGGAGAAGAAGGAAGAATGATTGTACCGAGTGAAAGGCCCATCATATGAATCGAGAGGTACCCTGAGGGGACGAGGTTTTGGGTTACAGCGGAGTCAGGAATGGCTTCACTTACCCAAGAGAGAAATCAGTCCTTCCTTGTTGGCATAAATGATATTACTGCGAGGAGCATCAAGGAGGAACGCTTCCAGCCGCATAAATGTCAATGTGAATTGATGCACTATGGAAGAATAGATCAATATGGGTCGCTCCAAAGAATAGATCACATCACTCACAGACAGCAATCCAAAGGCTTATTAATGATATATGCATATGTTTGATGATCGGATGAAGGGCTACTTCTGCGACTGGCAAAATGGCAAGTGTCAAGAAAAAATTCCAATGTACCCCGTATTCGGTGACGTGCTCCTGAAACAAATGAATTCACTTAACTCGAGAGACGGTGACCATCATCTTACTGGGTATTCTGTACCCTTCACAAGCCATACTCGAACGATGCCCAACACTGCGATTGGCAGGGTCTTTTTGAATGCCCGGTATAACTTTGGTTTCACTTCTGCGCGCAACTGGGCCGGATCCTTGACGAGGGGTATCGCAGAGACGATGCCTTGAGAGAAAACGAACGAGCCGACTCCACAGTCCATCTAACTTCGGAATCGAGACAGTCCCGACGAAAGCGTAGCGCGGAAACACGCACCAGCGACACGCCAAATGTTTCGCACTTTGCAAGGGAACGTGGAAACACGGGGAAATCGACGGCGAGAATCGAAAACACTGTTATCAGCATCATATTGGCGCGGTACATTGTGAGTGCTGGAAGTGGTCTTAGGGCAGGCTGCGCAGCATCGACGGCTTTGCTATCGTCTCTGTTCGCGCCTGGCTGATTCGAGAGTAAAGGCATTCCGCCTTCGATCGGAGGGAGAAGAAGCAAAACGCAGGCTGGAGCAAGCAGAAGCGCCGAGAGTGCTCCGGGTGCATCCGCGTACACTGTGAGCGCCAACGACAATGGCAAGACCAACACCAGCCATTCAAGAACGAATGGCATGTTGCGGAATATGGACAAGCGCGTTCGCAAGGCGGAATGCAGAGTCACCGATGCCTTGTAACATTGAGTAACAAACCACAGGTACGTCTCGACAGACTCACCAGCGCGACTGCCGAGATAACGTTGACGTGGAACATAGAGGAGCCTGTCATGCCGGAGACAAATGCCTCCTTCGAGACCTTGTAGGCATTATCCATCGGGGGGGTCTGTCCTAGATCCATGGCTGAACTCCACCATGAGTCGAGAGTCGCATCATTGACTGGAATTTTCAGATCACGTGATCGACGACGCGACCAATAGCTACTTGGTAACTAGCTAATTCCCCTCAAACGTCTGCACAGGTCCCGTGAAATTACGCCGACCCCAAGTGACCCAATTAACAGCGACGATGACAGCGACACCTCCGATGGCCAGAATGGCATAATTCATGTTGTTCACGTTGGCAGGATAAGACGTTGGCAAGACGAAAAGCACGCAAATAAACGAGGTGAACTGTCGGTGCGTTAGCTGGGAAGAACGTGATGGAGGTGATTGATCAGACTAACCAGGAAGCTCACGAGGTTGATCGACCATGACCACTTCCCCAAGTTAAAAGGACCAGGTTCCGGGAGTCTGGCTACGTGGTTAGCCTCCAGCACTTTCAAAATTAACATTAGACTCACGAATCAGGCCAAAATACTCGGATGATGATGGGTTGGAGGTAACTGAGCATGACAGATATCGCTGCAGACGACAACATGGCATTGAACTGTCCCCAATCAGTTAAACTGTCGAGCAAGACATAGGTTGTACGTACGGCAACGACCGAGCCTATGTAGGCACACGAAAGAATGCACCCTATGAGCACGGACATCCACACTCCCCAATAAGGAGCTTGAAAACGATTGAGCGCCATGAACTTTTCCTTTACCGGGAACGCATTGTCTCTCGCAAGCGCATAAAATAATCGTGAACTCGCAGTGAACGCAGTGATCGATGCCGTGACTTGCGCAAACGCTACCACCACGAGACACAAGATCGTGAGTTTCGGTCCGACAGCGTCGTAGAACAGCTGTGCGATGGGTATGGCGTAGGTCGTCGACTGCACGCTAGCAATGCTCTGCACGGAGAAGAGGAGGGCGAGCATGTAGGCGAGTCCGATAAACCATGACCCTGCGATGCTTCCCACAACTGCGAGAGGTGCGAGGACCTCGGCGCGTTTCGCTTCTTCGGCAACCTGAGCAGCTGTCTCGCAACCTTCCAAGGTATAAATTGCCTCAGGTCCCCTCAGCGACGAAATTTCATGGAAGACAAAACCGTTTACCTGGAGGAAGCCCAAGAGAACGACAAAGCCTCTTGAACTCCAACCTGTGAAACTGAATTGACTCATTAAAACTAAAGGGCCTCACGTTGGTCAGTGTACTCACTTCTGATAGTTGGTGAATACAAAGGTGGCCGAATTCTCACAAAATATCAGACGACGTGGCGCTTGCAAAACGAAGCACTCACCTTCACGGGTGCCTTCACAAGCAATGTAATCACAAGCACGAACGTACCTCCGAACGTCCACCAAACGTTCATTGTACTCATCCGCCCTATAGCTTTCGTCCCAATCGTGTTGACAATGCCCGAGGTAATGTTAACAGCCCAGGCCAAGGCAGCGATTTCAATGCGAGTCAGAATTCGACCCTGTCCGACTTCTATCATTGAAGCAATGTACAACGCTACGCTGGCTTTGCCGTTGGAAGAATACTGGTTAATAGGTGTATGGAACTCACCTGAGGTTTCCGGCGGTGCCAGTGAAGACCATCGCAATGGCGTACATCCATCCTGTGCAAACTAGACTGGAGTAAATCGAAATCTAATCATGGCTTCACTCTAACGCACACCCAATGACAGGCAGGTCCGGTTTCATCTTGCAGACCCAAAAGTAAAGGCCGCCCAGAGTCGGACTGGAAGCACACACGAGTTAGCTCGCATCCAAAGGTTCGAACGACTGGCACTTACTACGAACTACATATTTCTGCTAGACTGAGGGCGATGAGAAACATGAAGAAGCTGCATATCTGACGCGCCACCAAAGACCGTTCAAGCAGAAAAACGTGAACCGACACAATGTATGCTCACGTTCCATCCCCAAAACAGTCCAAGCGGGCCCCCGGAAAACAATCCGGTTTGAAAGGCACTGCTCATCCCAGTGAGGATCCCCATGGCGCAGAATGATATGCCCAGCACTCCAAACAGTGACATTTCACGTCTAAACTCGGGTTTGTACCCGAGGTCGAGGAGACGTTGGTCCGAGTTATCGACATTGTTCACGGTGATCGCAACGTCCTCGATCTTCTCTGGACTCGCGCCATTGCCAAACGTCGACATGGAGGGCGTGGAGGCGAAGGTGGTTCAACGGAGCGTTCAGTCCGACATCATGAGACCTGTGGTAGCAAAGTGATCATGAGGACGACTGTGGGACAATAAGAGCGATGCAAAATCTGAACAATAAAGCAAGTCGATAAGAGATAAGCAATATCCTGAAAACCTATCCGCCTGTGAAGATAGTACTACCCAGTGCTTGGGGCAACGTGGGCACGCGAACTTGTAATCGCTGATCCGTTTGAACATCTCCAATTCTGAAGGTAACCCCAGTTGGAGAAAGTCTGTGCACGAATCAGAACTCTAGTTACTTATCTCGCTCGACATGAGCAGTCGGAACCTTTACGACGAAATACGACTTTGCAAGAACGACGTAAAATTGATAAGAGTGAGCATCGCAGAACAGTTAGTATTCTACGCACGTAAGTAGATTATGCACATGAAAAGCTGTAAAGGTAAGTATCGCGACAAGGTGACTAGGTGCGGAAGGCAGGGTTGATTAGGTAGGTGCTCCGTGAATACGATATATGGACGACGTGTATGACAGAAACTAGTATCAAAACGTCTGAGTGGTAGGGACGACTAAGCGAAGCGAAACACGCACCATACACGCCTGAAACTCGAGTGGGAAGAAACAAAAGGCAGATTTAAACGGCAGCAACAACGGCAATTACTCGATTCTAACGGCACTTTAGATTTCCTCGAGTGACCACGTCCCCGCTTGTGGGACGGGTTCACGAGGCTCACCAAACGACGCGCCCCTCTTCCGCCCTCCCGAGGGCGACTTCTATGCCGACGGCAAACTCTGTCCCGTCCTGCTCGAACATCACCTCCTTACCCGTCCTTCCCAGGATGCTCGCGTTCACGCTTTTCCTGCCAGCCGGAGTAGGTGAGTGAACGTGTGCATACTTGGGATATTGTTCGTGTGGCGCGGGAGTCGCCGATATCACTACCGGGCCCTGGGGAGGAGGTGACGCATACGCTTGTGACAAGTCCTCGCACCGTTCGTCCTTGTGATGGAAGGAAGGGCGCCGAGTCTTGTTCGTGCCAGAGTAGGACCTCGGCGTGGGCAATGAGACTGATCTAGGTCTTGAAACGAATGGTGTGTTTGGAACGAGAGGTCGGGGCGACGAGGGTGTTGACAACGGGGAAATGGACAGCGACGACAGTGGCTGCAGCAACAATGCAGAAGCGTCTAATTTTCCCTCTGGCTCTTCGTCACCTTCTAGAACGACATCGTCACCAACAGCAACTTGGTAGGACGGTGGTGGGGTGCTAGGCCGGAACATTGGGAGGACTGGTAACTGGGGTGACGAAGGCGCAGGAGGGGTCATATACATGCTCCTGGTACGTGTACGCGGCCGTGGCGGACAGTAGTAGAAAGGATCGTCCTCTTTTCCTGAGGGCCCCTTTGCAAGACTATATTCGAAGTCCTCAGCTTCCACAGAGACAGGCACCGCTTGCGGGAAACCGACAGCATTGACCTGGACGGGCTCGAACAAATCTTCACCGTCATCTTCGCACACCGGAAATAGTTGCGTGACACTATCAGCGAAGGTCACTCGTGATGTCCTCTTCCTCTCTACCGTTTCCCTGCAACGGCCTGAGCTGAGGATCCCGTACTTGCTTGAACTATGCTCTTGCCTGTCGTCCGCACCCCAGGAATACGACGCAAGGGGCGAACTTCGTACCGGTATTCCGAGGGACAACCCAGTGGGCACGATGGGTCCGCGCACCTGTGGAATCCCTCTGGAGGAAGCGAGTCCAGGAGGCTTCATTGGTGACCTATATGTCGAGAAACCGCCGTCCCACACCTTGGGCGCACAGCGAGGGGGAGAATATGGTGCGGAAATTTTGATGCCAGAGCTCCAGGCGCGTCGCTTCGCCTTGATTTCGAGGGACTTCTCTGTTTCTGCGTCCATCCAACCATTCTTCGCTCCGATCAACGTCGCTCTAACGAGCCTCCACCCCTCCTCACGAGCCCTGCTTCGGACAATCTCCAGTGCAGCACAAATCCGGTCCAAAAGTGCAAGATGCGAAGCAAGAAACTCTTCGACTGACATATTATGATCAAACTGGAATGTGCTGGGAGAAGGGGGTGTGGGAGGCGTTGGAGGACGCGATGCATGAACAGGCATCGGAGGTGTGCGAGAGCGAGGGCGGGATGAGCTGACTCTAGAAACTGAAGACGGCTGGAGGCCAGAGTAGGGCGCGTGTTGAGCCGAGCCCTGAAGTGACTGTATAGGCGAAGCTATAGGAAGATCCTCTCCATCTTCGGGAGTCCGAAGCGAAATCTGACTGTCATCTGACTGCTCGTCGTCGTTGACATCAGAGGGAGTAAGAGGACACCTAGACATGTCAAAGGCCATGTCCATCAGTCCTCCGCCATCGTGATCACTGCAACCAAGAATGAATTCTCTTCGATTGTCATCCAGGCCCAGCGAGGCACTATCGATGCCGGCGACGCCATGGGGTTCCATGAGTTCAAGTGTAAGTCGTTCTGTATCGTCCCAGCCGTCACCGACTGTGAAATGCTCTCCGAGTCGGCTGTCGTGATGGCCATTGTATTCAACTGCAAAAATATCGATCTCGTCGATGGACCTGGAGTGGTCATATCGAACACCCCATTCATCCGCTGCAATATCGGTCAAGTAACGAATCTGGAGACACTAGTCCTCTTTACCTAATTCTCTGCGGGGATAGACCACTCGGTCGTTATCTTCTGCGTTGAATACACCCGGGAAAGGGGAGGGTGCACGGCAGCGCCATTGCTCCGGTTCGCAGTCTTCATGACGGTCACCAAAGTCGAGAGCGTTTCTGCCCTCGCTTTGGACCCTCCTGTGCCTGCTCCCGACCGCCCTCGAATTGCCGGCACCAGGACTACGAGATTTGACCGTTTCTATTTCCGCTCGAACTTGACTGGCAAAAGCAATCAAAGACCATTCGGCGTAGCCAGCTGCAGGTACGTGCTGAGGCGGGACAGCTGTCATGACATGACGTCTCCAGACCTCGACGAGAGTCGCTCGGGCACGCTTGCGGAAATACTCGGGATGACCTGGGATCGTGCTGGGATGTCGAGGAGTTGAGAAAGTCATGCGACCGGAGACAGGTAGAGGAGGAAGTGGTGCAGGAGGTGGTGCACTAGAAGGTGGAGGTGGCGCACGAGGAGGTGGTGCACTAGGAGGTGGTGCACCAGAAGAGGGTGGTGACGACAACGAAAACGACTTGGGAACCAACAATCTGTCGACCGAGAATCAACGGAAGAAGAAACCATTCAGAAGACAACCATACGATATCAATGAAAACAGGAGAGAACGCTGCCTCTTGTGTTTCCCGGGTTTCGACGGCTTTGTGCCTGGTGGGACATCCTCTGCGCTGCCAGTCGTGCTTCCAGCACAGGCGCTGCCTTCTATGCTATTTCGCTGGCTTTCGGGCTCGCTGCAGGCTTTGACGTCGACCACGACGTCGAGGAGCATTCGAACACAGTCCGAATTCATGGGGATGTGGATGACCCGTCCGTCCACGAACCTCAGCGTAAACTCCTTGTGCTGGACGTCCATGGTGACTTCGTGGGCACGAGCGACCAGCCCTGCTCCTCGATCGAGCATGTGGACGTTGGAGGGTGGTTCAAGATGGATGGAAGCAAGGAGCTGCAACTGTGACGACCATGCAGCAGGGATGGTCGCGCCTGGGCAGATATCATGGAGGTAGAGGACGGGTGGAAATGTGACGCCGTAGAGAATGGTGGGGTGGGGGGACGGTGGGATGAGACGGATGATCATCGGGGAAGGAATTAAAGGAGAGGTAGTCTAGAATCTAAGGGAGAGAAAAAAGTGATCGCGGGTGCCCTGCGGACGTCTTTGACGTCCAGCACAAAGGGCAGCCTGTTGGTTTTCTGCGGGCATACGTGAATTTACGTTACCGCCTACCGCTTCTCCAAACTGAGCCAACAGCGAAGGCCGAGCTGACACACGGAGCTGTTGACTCTGCGGGGTGATAGGAATCTGGAAGGACGTTCGCCGCAACACCGGTGCAGTCGCACTGCATTAGTCGCGTCGACTGCAATGTTCGAGAAGTTGGATAGGGCATCGCATAGTGAAATCGCAGCACGCAGGACAAGTGAGGCACGATGACACATCAACGCCATTTATACAGGCTCGTAGGGTTAGAGCATAGCACGAGAAATCTCTTACCCTACTCCTCCCGCCATGGGTGCAACCCACAGTCGGCCCAAGGAGCACAAGCCCGAGGAAGAACGCAGGCCAAAGCGCGCCCCGACGCTGTCGTTTCTGGGCAAGTCGTCGTCGCGGCTGAACCTGCTCGGGCTGGGCAAGCGGTCGCCACACCCGCCAGCGACGCCAGTGTCTCCACAGGACAAGGTGGTCGAGCCCCTCGCCGCCGAACCGGACACAGCATCCCCGGAGGCGTCGGCGATGGAACCGGAAGACCGGCCGGAAGATGCCGTGGGGGTCGGTCTGTTCGCGCTTGATCTCGATCTCGGTCTGACTCGCTTTCTGCTGTGGTC
The DNA here is from genome assembly GCA_038094355.1 of Afroboletus lepidellus. Lineage (NCBI taxonomy): Eukaryota > Fungi > Basidiomycota > Agaricomycetes > Boletales > Boletaceae > Afroboletus > Afroboletus lepidellus. The sequence continues at coordinate 7,160 of JBBPUA010000255.1, read as the reverse complement.
GCCTGGCATAAATACGCGACTCCCAATCACTTCCTTCCACTTTACCACCATCAGGACCCAGAGTCCAACATCGCGATCATGGGGCCCCAACAAGCCGTGACCGTTCCTTGCCAGGTGCGTCTTCGAGGTTGTCTCCATAGTTATCCGCCCCTCGTTCTCGAGTCGCACGAACCTCGTAGCGCTGACGATCTCGCTTGGTCGATTCTAGTACCGCACAGGACGCACCCTTGGTAGCGGCACGTACGCAATCGTCAAGGAGGCGATCCACATCAAGACCGGACAGTACTATGCTTGCAAAGTCATCAACAAGAAACTCATGGAGGGAAGGGAGCACATGGTAGGTCCTTCCACAGCTCCTTATCGATGCTATGATTTGTTCCTGCGCTGCGGAATTTTCTGGGTGCTGCGGTGGTGGGGGCGGTCGCGTCGACATACCGAATGCCCCTCGTGTTATCGTTCTCGATGCGCGCTGATTACAATATCGCGCCGAACTGGTTTGATTTACTGGGCGCTATCGGCTTCACACACCCTGAACCCCACGATCATTGACCGGCGATTTCCCAGGTCCGGAACGAAATCGCTGTGCTAAAGCGAGTGTCCATTGGTCACCCAAACATCGTCACGTTACATGATTATTTCGAGGTGGGAATCACCACAGCTTACTGGAATTTGATGTTCATTGTCATCCCAGACTGCCCACAACCTCTATCTTTGTTTCGACCTCTGCACAGGTGGTGAACTCTTTGACAGCATATGCGCCAGAGGACAATATACAGAAGCGTGCGTATCAGTCTATCGAACGTGCAGAGAATTTCATATAACAACTCAGTGACGCCGCCGAGCTCGTGCGCACCATCTTTGGGGCAGTCAAATATATTCACGACTGCGGCATTGTTCACCGTGACCTGAAACCCGAAAACCTTCTCTTCCGTTCCAAACCTGAGAAGACGTCCGAGATTATGATCGCTGACTTTGGTCTCAGCCGTGTCATGCCCGACAGTAAGCTCAGCATGCTTACGGAAGTATGCGGGACGCCTGGAGTAGGTTTCTTCCGATAGATAACTCAGTTTACTGAGATGTTCTCCAGTATATGGCACCCGAGATCTTTCAAAAGAGTGAGCGTTGTCTTGACTGTCTGGCACTTACTCAGCTTTGATTTAGCTGGTCACGGGATGCCTGTTGACATATGGGCTATGGGTGTTATCACGTATTTCTTACTTGCCGGCAAGTGGCCAGCCATACATGTCTGCGGAGCCGTCTAATCTCCGTATCAGGCTATACGCCATTCGATCGCGACACCCAGAAGCAGGAAATGGAGGCTATTATTGCGGGTGACTACCGTTTTGAGCCAGGTAAATCTAGAAGTGCATCTTGGGCTGTATTCCGCTAACTTGCCATAGAGGAATATTGGTCCAACGTGTCGGAGACGGCTCGTGACTTTGTTACCACCTGCCTCACGCTCAATCCAACGGAGCGCCCAACCGCTGCGCAGATGCTCGAACACCCATGGCTTACTGCGGAAGTACCGCACTTCGTCGAGGCCGAGAACGGCCAGCCAAGAGACTTGTTGCCACACGTCAGGAAGGCATTCAATGCAAGGAGGACGTGTGCGTTCCGTTTCTCGTTTCGTCCAGCCACGGTGTATATTGATGATCGCACCGACCTGCGTAGTCCGCAAAGCTGTGCTCAGCATGATGGCGATGAAGCGCATGTCGATGCTCGCCCAAGATCATCGTTTCCTCACCCCCGAGCAGCGCCAGCTCAACGAGGATGTATACCAATTCAAGCAGGAGTCCGAGAAGGAGAGTCTCGAACATGCGGACGTTCTTCATCATCACAACGCGGATTCGCCGAGTGCAGGTTCCCAACATACCGAGCAGTCTGGAGTCGAGGGGGATGCGGAACCTGCAACAACTGGTACTGAACCATCGTCTGACCACGTGGAAGATTCCAAGGAGAACAAAGAAGTCACCGAAAAGCTGGCATCGGTGAGCTTGGCTGCCAGTGCAAAGGTAAGCGGTGCAACTAAACACGCTTGATCCTCGTTTGTGAGAGTGAATGATACGTCGAGTGGCTTTGCTGTGTCTTCAGGATCTGGTTCTTTTCTCTTTCCCTAGGATCCATTGCTTCTTGTTCCGTCATATAATATCCTCGCGTTCGTGTGATTAATAAATGTCCCGTTTTTCTTTTTTTGGTTTACAGAAGGTCTTCAACCGGATTACGAGGGGCAACAAGTGATCGCAAATGGAACTGCTGCGCGGGCGCTGAACGTGGTTGAGGGTACATCGTTTGTGGGCGAATCCAGGAGCGGGGGGCGTATCTTTGACGTATCTTTTACATTTCACGAGCTGTACACGTATTCAAGCTTCAAGGCCCGGACCAACGCCGCGAATTGTGCATACGCCTATGGCGCTGGTCTGTGCAGGTTGTCATCGATCCGCGATCCAGATCCGATCGATAGGTGGAATGATTTATTACTTGCATTTATCGGGGAAGGGGCTACACGAAGAGTACAGCGTTTTCATAGGATCATATATATCAATAATGAGGACGTGTTTAAGAAAAAGGGGGTTGAATGCGAAAGAAGCAAAAGGAAAGAATGAACTTGGAACAGTGAAGAGTCCATAATCATACACCTAGGATTGCGTTGTGAGAATGCGATTAAGGTGGAGGTAGTTGTAACGGATGCCGAGTCCTTCAATGATGATCGAATGCAAGAAATACGCGCCCACGCGTCAGAGGCGTTTATTAGAGGCGGTGAGCGCGGTGACGAGAACCTCCCACGCAACGTCGAGCGCACACCATAGCTTTTCGTCGTCGATGCCCAGGGCGCACGCGTTGCGCCACAGCCCGTTGACCGCCATCGCGTGCGTAAGAAGGGTCTGCACGCTATACGACGCCGCCATCTTGTTCGCAAACAGCTGAAGCACATTTTTGGCGCGCTCGCTCGTCGGATCGTCGCGAAAGAGCGGGTGCGGGACGAGGCAGGGCATGAGGGACGCGAGGAGGTGATCGATGCGCTTGGTGTAGAGAAAGGTGGAGAGTTGTGGGAAGACGTCGGGGGCGGGGATGCACAGGGGCACCACGGGCACGGAGACGGTCGATCCGGGGGATTCTGGGCGAGGGACGTTGGACGGCGGGAGGATGGGGAGATTGGCGCAGTGGGTGGCTAGGATAATGTTGTGGATGGGGAAGAGCGTCACGCGGCGTTTGGAGGCGGCGGGGACCTGGCGGGAGTAGACTGCGAGCATGTGGGTGGGCATGTCCGAGGACAGGTCGTTGACGACCACGTCGAGTTCCGCAGGAATGACGTTCGAGGGCGTCGAGGCTTTGATGCCAGCTAGAACATGGAGCATGCTGCGAGGGCGAGTGAGCGACGGGTTGTGCATTCAGCGGGTCAGACTCACTCGGGTCCAAGGCATTGGAGGCCTTCACGAATGTAGTTGAGCGCCGTATTCGCCAATTCTGGTGCGACGGCCATGATCGTCGCTGGGGCGATTCGCTGGAAGGCAGGCCGGGACAAGAATCTCGGGAAGGCAACGGGGCTTGCAGAGCCAGCGTTGGACGCGTCTGTGACGAAAACTGCATCGGGGCGCGCAGAGATCGGGGGAGACTGCCGCTTCAAGGTGGTCTTGTGTACGGCGTGGGCGATGGAGTGTCGCGGGTCGTGAGGACCACCCGCAGACCGAGCACGGCGACGACGGGCAGCACCCTGGATGCCACCACGGACCTTTGGGCGGGTGTTGGGGGCGGGCGGGGTGTTTTCCGAGTCGGATTTGCGGGAGGAGTGGGGAGCCATGTCGACGTTGGGTGCGGCATTGGGCGAGCTTGGCCGGGCTTATAAACAGAGAATTCGTGGGCGAGCACTCTCGGCGAGCGTGACGGCGTCATGCCGTGACAAAAATCGCAATCAAAGAAAATTACCCAAACAAGACACGGAAACCCTCTTTTTCTTACCTTCTATGGCAATTTTGGGACCCACATGGACCCACAGATTGCTTTGTCCACAACGCAATCCATCACTAACAATAACACCCACCTCATCCCCATTGTTTCCGTGTCCACCCGTCCTCTGTCCACTGGCTGTCTTGTTCGTGCAGAACAACAGCGTTTCAGCTGCACACCAATTGTCCACACCCCGAGCATTGTCTGGTGACGTGGCGCATCCCGATGGAGAACCCATACAGCGACGGACGCTCTTGCGGTCGATGAATGGCAGCACAGTCTAAGAGGTGGTCAAGGTCTGTCACGCTTACCTTGCGGTCTCTGTAGCTCCCTTGGTGCAGGCGTCGTGAATGGGTCCTCACTGTCAGACTTGACTTACCGGAGCACCATGCAACACCGGTAAGACCTTGATGGTGTGTCACTTGCGAACAGGCTGCGTACAACGTGGACGAGGTAAGAGACACTAGGACCTGAAGCAGCATCAATTCATGCGCTTTACCCGCAGACATCCACGAGGCCGGGGGCGAATGGGCATAGCGATTATCTACCCGATTACTTGTTCCACCCCATTGAATAAAGTCACTCGTGCTGAAACTGGGCATCGCTGCCCTTCGTAATGTCTGAAGCGCGCACAGGATGGGTCCCTCTTCGTGTACCTGCCCCCATCCAGTGGAGGTGGTTGGAGGCACCCATAATCTGTCCGTGAAGCCAGGCGTCAACCTTGGCCGCACGCCTTACCATGCATGCCAACATAGGGGGCAGCATCCACATACCTGCCATGCAATAAACAGATGGCGGTGGCCATGCTGGCAACGCGCAAGGGGCCTTGCTGCCATGTCAACTAGATCGCTACGCGCTCTGCAGAGCTATCCGTATAAGGTAAGAGGTATGACGGGCACAATGAACGATTGACAATTCATGTACCTGCGCTGCAATAAACAGATGCGTAGTGGTCCTCGAATAGGGCTCTGCAATCATGTCGTCAGTTGGCCCGCAGAGCACAGTGATGAACCTCACCTTCAAGTCGTAGATACCTGTCAAGCACGGCGCGGCAGCTTTGAATGCTACGACCTTGAGTTCAAAGGTCATCATGAAGCCGACGGTCAATTACAGAGTTCACAGGTGCGGTGAGCAAAGTGTGTCTCGGGTAATCAATCAACCATTCACTTACCATTCATTAAACAAGGGTCTGGTGTGGTTACGATGTGAGGCACTTGGAAGATCGTCAGTATCTGAGTGCTCGGGTAAGTAAGGCGATTGTCTGGATCATTGACTAGCGACGAACTTGCCATCTAATAAACGGGGTGGCGTCCAAGGCGAGGTGAATGCCACAGGAGAGTTACTCTATGATCGCCTTCTGACGATGATGTCAATACCTTGAACGAGGTCCGATACTTGTGGCTCGTGGCCGTCCTCATTCAAGGAAGATCCATCAGGGAAGGTGATGTCGGATCCGTGGCACTAGTGAACTGAGTGATTATCGTCAACGCAGCAGCAGGGATGTCACGTTCGATCAACGAGTAAGGGGTAGGAGGGTGGGTATGAAGAGGGGGAGGGGGGGAAGCAGGGGAGCAATGGAAGCAGTGGAAGCAGTGGAAGACGAATGGAAAGGAAGAACGAAGGTGAATTGTTTTTTGTTTATGGAGAGACGCCGTGGTGAAAATCAAAGCGAGCACGGGGTCCAAACAACGCAGACAACTGCTCCCTCAGCAACGTGAATTCGATAAAAAATATGCAACGTCGGTACCCACAGAAACATACGCTCTAAATGAAGGGAATCGCGATCGTAGAAAATCATTGGCGCGAACATGTCTCAGTTATTATTCTGTCCCCTAAGTCTAATCTAATGAGTGTGCTCGTGATGATCACGTGAACGCGACGGTCACATGACCTACAAAGTGGACGCGTTCCCAGTCAACGAAGCCTGGACAACGACGATTATCACCGCAAGACCCAAGCTCATGCCAAGGCGCGAATGTCCACCACAACGCAAATCCTGTTCCACTCGCCAGCATTGCACTCGCTGAAACGCGACCAACTTGTCAAGTTGTGCAAGATTCATTCGCTCAAGGCGTCCGGAAAGAAGAAGGAGCTCCTCGAGCGCTTGCAACTCCATGCAAAGACCTTGCCGCCCGACGACCCGCTGAGTATCGCTACGCGGAGCGACAACCCAGGCGCGAAATCTGTCGTCGACAGCGAGGACGAGGCATCTGATCGCTCCCGAGAAGGGAGCGCGTCCATTAATGGCACGCCTCCTCGTCCCAGCGAGCAATGGGAAGTAGTTATGGAGACCATAAAAGAAGTGGACGAGGAGACGCTGAGGAGTAACCGAGGTGCTTCCGACCGTCAAGTCGGCGAATTTGGCACGACTACCTCCAAAGGTCGGTTCATCGCCGGTCTCAAAGAAGAGTCTTCTCATCAACCCTACTAGCTTCTGTGACGTCGTCTCTCAGAGCCATTGCAACGTCTTTGGGATTTAAACGTAACACGTCCAAAAGCAACAGTACCGCATCCTCTTTCTCTAGTCAATCCAGCGGGGAGGTTGTCCAATCCTCCTCGACTCTCCCGACTTCTGATCCAGGGGTAGAACCGATCCCTGGACAGTCGAATCTACAGGGTCTTCCCGCTCCTTCAGCCGCACGGCTTAGCCTTTCCCAGGCACCAGCTACGACCACCATCCGTCTTGTTTCAAATCCCGCCGCAAATCCGGAACTGTTGCTATCTCCTCCCAAACTCAAGCCATTTGCCATCTCATTTGACCTTGTTCCCGCCACGCCCGGAGGCGCCGAATCAACCTCAGTCCCTGTATGGCCTCTATCTCCGGGTGGAGCTGCACGAGGATCACTGTACCCTCCTGTCCCGGACTTTAGAGGGTTTGGCGACTTGCATAAGCAGGAGTCACCTCAATTTGCTCAACACGACGAGTCAGATATGGATCTAGACGTGGACATGCCTGGTGGACTAGTGATTCCGTCCATCCATGAGCCCACGCCGCAGAAGGCTAATGCGGGTACAAGATTCAACACGGGTGCAACTCCCAAGTCCAATGAGAAACCCTCTGCTGACACCGTTGACATATTTTCACCGGCTCCAAAGCCTCAGGCTGCTTCGACACGTTCGAGGCTGGGTGTCCCTAGATCCGCTCCGTTCGTGTTCGGTTCACCACTTCCGCAGAATAATATGTCAAACCTTCAGTTCCGCACCGCTGCTCAGTC